>SJYX01019482.1:93486-105192 GCA_006410675.1 Oreotragus oreotragus
CGTGCACACATACACACAATGCCTCGTGTTTTGGAAGGCATCTGTGCTCACCACCGTACCACCATTGCACACACACTGCCACGCTTTGTACACAACCAGCCAGCCTGACCCAAGGAGGCCTCCTGCTCTGGAATGCACTAACGTTCTTTCCTTTGAGGCGGAAAGTATTTAAACAGATGCTTTTGCAGGAAAAAAAAAAAAAAAGACGGTAGCTGCCTTTCGGGCCACTGCTCTCCTTAGCCCAAATTTACACATGAAAAGGAGAGTGAGCGAGCGCACCTTAAGATCCAGTCCTGGTCCCTGGCACACCCCGATTCTAAGGGACGGAGCTCCAAGCTGAGCCCGCAGGCCAAGCCCCACTGAAGCCGCTCTGAGTCAGACTGGTGAGGAGGGGCCTCTGAGTCAGACGGGTGAGGAGGGGCGAGTTCCGAAGGAGCTGTTCCCAGAGGGAAACTGCTGGGGGTCCCTCTGAGGCCTGCAGCAGTTTCCCCTCAGGCCTCCCAGCCCACAGCACAGGAGGGGGCGGTGAGGTCTTTCTCCTCAGCCACTCCTGCCCCTGAGCACGGCCTCCAGGGGCTCCAAGAACCAGACACCCATCAGAGGCTCTTGGAGCAGGATGGAGCGAGAAGGCAGACAGCAGGCCAGGCACACTCTGGAAAAGGCTGAGCCCGAGAAGTAACCCCAGTCGTGTTTCTGGCCTCCCCTTTCCCCCGCAACCCCACGAGAGCCACAGTGAGGTTGTCCTGGCTATAAAGGTGCTGAAGTTTCTGGTTCCGTGGCCTCCCAGCTTAGCCCCGTGTGGGTGATGGATGCCTGCCAGGTGCTTTGGGGGCCAAGGTCCAGGCCATTTATCTGACGGGAGACATTTCTCTGTGGCAAGGATACCCCCAGGCCAGCCCACCATTCATCAGCCCCCCAGAGAGGGGGCTTTTTCCAGTCAGCAGTTATTGTCAGCCCAGCTGCTGCTCATAAATTTTCCGCAGCACTTTCCGCTGGCTCAGGAACTGCCTGCCGACGGGCCCACGCAGAGCTCCAAAGATGAGGGCTGGGGAAACAGCCAAGGGGGCTGCTGAGAAGGGGCTCCATCTGGAAAGCCAGATACTTAGAAAAACAGGAGCACACACAGCACAGGCCTATCGAGGGCATCAGGGGAGTTTTACAGAGGGTCACGGGGCTGTGGGTGCCATGGGTAAGGGGAGAGACACAATCCTACCTGCCAGTCAGGACAAGTGAGACTGTGGAAGAGGTCAGTGTTTGCAGAGAACTTTCCTTCCAGCTCACAATTAAAGGTGGCATCTGCAGATGTAGACACACACACCTCCTCCTCGCAAAGAGCATCCACTGGCTGATTCAAGCAGAGCCAAGGTGTGCTCTCCCAAGAAAAGAGACTAAAGAAAGCTGTGCAAACACAGCAACATTGAGTCATTCAACAAACTCTCCCCAAGCGCCTGCTATGTACGGTGACTTCCCTGGGTGCTGCGGGTGACAGAGGGATGAGCCAGATGTCGCTGCCCACAGAGCTTCTCCTCCACCCAGGCAGCACCCCAAAAGGAGGAAGAGCGAGGAGGCTTTGCCTGGCAGGATGACTCTGATTGATGGAGAAGGGCCACATGTAGGGCTGTGTTCAGATGGCCCCTGAGGCCACATCAGGGTCTAGGTTTCTCACTGTAAACAGGGTAATAACCATGCAACCTCATGAAGTGTGTGAAGACTCGAAGCAATGATACATCTAAAGCATATAGGATGGTGCCTGGCCCAGGCTGGGACTCAGCGAAGAGCAGAGCTGAATCCAATCAGCTGGGTCGTTCCACCTTGGAACAGAACGTTCTTGGAACTCTGTCTATTATGTACCAGGTGACCCTGCAGGCAGTGACCCTCTGCTGAAAGGCTCCGGATGCCCCTTCTGGGCCCAGGACTGCAGGTCCTACCAAGGGTGGGAGGCCAGATGTGAACTCTTGGAGGGGTCACGGAGGCTTGGCCACACCCAGCAGGTGGGCCAAGGTAGTGGGTGGGTCCCTTCTCCCCCAGCCACCTCCCTGGAGAAAGAAAACAACTGCTTGAGCATCCCTCATGCCTCGGTCAAAGGAACGGAACTCGCGAGTCTGACGTGTCACCCGTCTCCCGTGGTTCCCGCTGCTCTAGAACGTTCTCCCTTCTCTCTCAGCCGCAAGGCCTCCTGCTCTCTGCTCAGTCGAGAAGCCTGAAGAGGTCCCGCTGCCAGCTCCTAAGGACTCCGGCTCTATTCCGCCTCTGCACATGCTGTTCCTTCCGCACACCCTTCCCTCCTCTTTACCCTTCCTCGGGGTGGCCGTTTCTTCCTCTGCTGCTTCCACCCTCCCCATCTGAGCTCTCACTCCTGACGCTGCCAGCTCCTAAGGACTCCGGCTCTATTCCGCCTCTGCACATGCTGTTCCTTCCGCACACCCTTCCCTCCTCTTTACCCTTCCTCGGGGTGGCCGTTTCTTCCTCTGCTGCTTCCACCCTCCCCATCTGAGCTCTCACTCCTGTGGCCTGCCGCTGCCGCACCCCAGCCTCTAGTTCCCCTGGGACTGTGAACTCTGATGAGGGCAGAAACTGCACCGGCCTTGGATGCCCCAAGACTCCAACATGCAGACCAGACAGCGCCAGCCTGGAGAGGGGATTCTTGGGGTGGGACCCACATGTCTACGTTTGAACAAGCTCCTCGACCCTGATGACCGCTGACCCGGGGGCTAGCAAGCGCCTGGCACAGCCCTGAGAAGGTGCTCAGTGTTTGCTGAGCAACTGCCTGAGTTTTGCCTGGAAAGCAAGGTCACTGGGCTGACTTGGGTACCAGTTTCCCCAGGGGAACCCAGACAGGAGTGTAACTCAGGTCCTCTAAGAGGTTCAAACTAGTTGCTGCAGCTCCTGCTGAAGGATCCATCGGGGCCGCGCCCCTACCTCTGGGGGTATGCTGTCCTCCGAGTCGGAGCTGTCCTCGTAGACGCCGCCCCCGCCCGCCTCCAGGTTCATCTGCAGCAGCTGGTCGATGGTGGCGTCCACGGCGCCGCTGTTGGCGCGCAGCACGCACTCGATGATGTCGTAGTCCATGTTGGGGAACATGGTCGTGAAGTCGTCCATGGCCTGGTTGAACTCGAGGCGGCGCACCTGGCGGGCCGGCCGGCTGTTGTTGAGCTCCTGCGCGGCGGCCGCGCCAGCCCCGGCCCCGCGCGCGCCCGCCGCGCCCCCGCCGCCGCTGCTCCGGCGGAACAGGCTGGTCATCTTGCCGAGTCGCTGGGGGAGAATGTTTCCCGCCGGCGCCGAGCCCCTTCCCCCGGGTCCCTGCGCCGTGGCTGCTCGGAAGCTCAGGCCCGCGCCGGGCGGGATCCCTGGGTCAGAAGACTGCGGCGCGGCATCCGTAGGGGGCTGGCGGCTCCGTCATCCACAGCCGGGGAGCATCCTGGGGCCGGCTCCACGGACCATCCCACCTGAAACGGAGGGCCACAGAGTCAGCGGGAACGCAACCCACTCCAGCTCGGGGTGGTAAACAAGGCGGTTTGGGCGATTCCCCACCCCAGGGCCACGCCCTCCAGAGAACTGCTGCTTTCTACTTTCTCTCCCCCTATGGCAGTTACACAGCTATAATAGCGCTCTCCTAATTAACAAGGGCTGACATCCTACAGATTTCCCTGCTGGTTAACTCACGACACCACTATGAGGTGGGTGCTTGGATCCCCCTTATGCAGATGGGAAAACTGAGGCACAGACCTGAGAAAGTGGAGGAGGTGGGGATTTGAAGCCAGGACTGTGGCCCCGAGGGGCTTCCCTGGTGGTTCAGATGGTAAACAATCTGCCTGCAATGCCAGAGATGGGGGTTCAATCCCTGGATTGGGAAGATCCCTTAGAGAAGGGAATGGCAACCCATTCCAGTATCCTTGCCTGGAGAATCCCATGGACAGAGGAGCCTGGCAGACTACAGTCCATGGGGTCGCAAAGAGTCGACATGACTGAGCGAATCACACGTTTACTTTTACTTCTTTCTGTGGCCCCTCAGCCGCTGGTCTCAACTGTTACACACACTGCCCAGGACTCACAGGGACATGACTGGGGCACGTGGCTTTTGCACACCCGCTCTGGCCTCCAGCCCCATCCAGTCTCTGCTTGCCTCACCTCCCACCCTCAGCGCCCCACCATCCTGCCTCCCATTTTGTGCAGACGTCTGCGAAACCGCAGAGAATCCTGTGCAGCCCACTCAGAACTAGGGTGTCAATCACTACCAAGGTCNGGGACATGACTGGGGCACGTGGCTTTTGCACACCCGCTCTGGCCTCCAGCCCCATCCAGTCTCTGCTTGCCTCACCTCCCACCCTCAGCGCCCCACCATCCTGCCTCCCATTTTGTGCAGACGTCTGCGAAACCGCAGAGAATCCTGTGCAGCCCACTCAGAACTAGGGTGTCAATCACTACCAAGGTCACATTTGTGTTACTGCCGTCAACTGAGTGTTCAATGTGTCTAAAACCATCCAGTTCTGACTTTTCTCAGGCTTATCCCAGGGTGTACAGTAATTTTGCTAATTGTAGAAAAGTGCCAGCTTTATTTTAAGGGACTGTTGCATCAAAGGATATTCCTAAGACTTCTCTAATGTTAGATCATGATCCTAACAGCTGATAGATAAACGGCAGTGTGAGCAAAACAGTGTGAGGTTCTTCCTTGCCATGATCGTGACAGTTAACTGATGATGGAAAGAAAACGAGACCAGAGGGTGTGGAAGCGGCAGTGGAAGTGCCCTCCCTCACCCCAATGCCAGAAGACCCATCCTGCCACTGGCTCCTTCCGTCCCTATAGGTCAGTCCTCTCCCAGGTAAAATGGGACTTCATACTGCCCCCTACCTTCCAGTGCCACCGTGCTGAGATTTTTATGTCCTCAGTGCCACCGTGCTGAGATTTTTATGTCCTCAGTGCCACCGTGCTGAGATTTTTATGTCCTTCAGATCTCCACCTCCTCTGAGGGAAGTGGAAATTGTCTCAGTCTCCTGTTCTGGGACTTGCTGGGTGGGTGTCTGCCTAGTCCCAGGGAGGCCGGCTGTTTTCAAATCTAGAAGCACATGGGCCCCAGGCAGCCTCCAGACACTGTGTTACAGAACTATCATTGCCTCCCACCCGCAGAGAAAACCAGTTAATACTCTATACGTGGGCTTCCCCAGTGGCTCAGCGGTAAAGAATGTGGGTTCGATCCCTGGGTTGGGAAGATCCCCTGGAGGAGGGCATGGCAACCCACTCCAGTGTTTTTGCCTGGAAAATTCCATGGACAGAGGAGCCAGAGGGGCCACAGCCCACGGACCGAAGTCGGACACGACTGAAGCCACTGAGGGCAGCACATCACATACCTACATCTAGAAGCTTTTTTCTACGCATCTACTACCATATGCATGAATTCATTTTACTCAAATGTGACCAAACCATAAGTTCTACTATGCAACTTGTTTTTTTCCTCTTAATAATTGATTGTAGCCATCTTCTTATGTCAGAACACAGAGATCTACTTCAGATTTTTAATGCCTGAGTAGGATTCTGATGACTGGGTTAAGTATGATTTATTATCCAGCCTCCTCCACACCATCTCTTGCCTAGATGGGCGAGTCACAGCTCAGAGAGGCTAAAGCTATCTCACAAGGAAGCGCAGAGGAGTGACCTCAAATGGCCAGTCCAAGAAATCTGTTGTGAGAATGAACACAGGAAGGAAAGCCTCCCATGGCCAGCTCCAGACACCCCAGTGCCCGCAGCCACGCCTCCCATCGACCCTGACACACCGGAAGGTCAGGGGACGCTCCAAAGTGGGGCCCCACCCTGGTGGCTGTCTTTGTCCTGGGTTCTGGAAACATGCCCTGAGGTCTCCAACTAGGACCTGAGGGCCAGGAGGCCCCAGAAGCCAGTTCCCTGGGGGCCCGGGTGGTAGACCAGGACTGCCAGTCTGCTGTCATCGGACATAGGGGTCAGTGCCTGGTCCTGCAGCCTCTGGAGCAAAGCCACCTTCAGCCTCCTCCTCGAGTAATCTGCAAGAGATTGAGGGACCCAGTTCTCACATTGCCAAAAGGCAGTACCTTGGAGAAAGAGGCCAGGACCTGATCCACCCCGAGAGAGGAAGAAGGGAGATGATGGAGACCACGTTTTCCCCATTAGCAGCCCTCTTGATAGGTCCCTTGGCCTCTGGGCCTCAGTGTCGGGAAGCCCCCACGAGGCATTCTCGCCCTCCTACCATTTACGCAAGTCCCCCGATTCAGCCCCTGGCTGCACCCCTCGTCTCTGCCACTCCACCTGCAGGACCTCGTCCATGCACCCTCTCCTCTCTGCGTCCAGGACCTCACCTATATGAATGGGGCTTCAGTGAGAATTAACAGGATAATCCTGAGCACGCTGCCTGGTTAGCTGCGTCACTGTTGTTGCTACTGCCCTAGAAGGCTGGCACAGAGCCAGGGGCGGTTGGCATCCCAGCCAAGTGATTCCAGAGCTGATGGGGTAGGGGCTTCTAGGGGAGCCTTCCCTTGCATCTGGGTATCAACCCCGAGAATTCTTCAGCCCTCAGGAAGGCGATCCCGATCCTCGCAGCCCTGGGGAGGCTGGCTTCCCTGGGCAGCTGGAGACCCCACAGCCCCAGTGGCCACTTCCATTTACCCCCGGTGCAAAGCCTTGAAAAAGAGCATTTCTGCATGTCTGCCCTGACATGTAAACAAGCCGACAACTCAGCCAGCCCCCTAGGCTGCTCCACATTACAGATGAAGAGATGAGACCTAAGACCAGAGGAGGTGCCCAAGACACCGTGCAAGGAGTGGCAAAGCCTCAACTTTTCCATCAAAGGGTGTTTCCGTGGATGAGGAGAAGGTGGCTCCGAAACATAATGGAAAACACAGGGAAACAGGATGTGATGTGCAGAAATGCCATTTTCACAGGACTCTGCAAGGACCCACGGACTCCCCAAACCAGGATGCCTTTAATTAACACAGGCGAGGATGTGAGAGCTCCCCCTTCTCAGGGCACCACCACCCACCCCTCACCCCTCACTGAGCTCAAATGCAGAAGCTGAGGTCAGGACTGAGGCTTGGCCAGCGTGGCTGGCAGCAAGGAGAAGGACTGTCCTCGGGTCAGAGTCATCCATGCCAGGCATGCCGTCTGCAACCAGCACAGCTGAAATGAAAAGCCACTTAAAACACATGGAAAAATTAAGGCAGGAGACAGGGTCACGCGCGCCTGCCAGTGCTTTCACGTGTAATCTTTTACAACTCCAGAGGCAGATCTGATCGTCCCCATCTCATAGCTATGGAAACCAATTCAGAGAAGTCAGATAACTTCACAAAGTCTCACAGCCAGCATGTAAAGAGGCCAAATTAGGCACCCACTTCCTAAGAGCCCAAAATGCCAAGTCAGGCTTGCAAGTCTAGGCACCCTGGAGCCTCAAAAAGGCTCAGGAGACTGGGCCCAGCCAGGCTGCCATTCCACAGAGGAAAGGGGGTACAGACAGCTCTGGAGCGGGTGGTGGGTAGGCGTGGAGGGGGTCTGCTGGCCCCACCCCAAAACTAGCTCTGTTACCTTGAGGAAATCACTCCTCCAGCTCTCTGAATCCTGGCTACGGGGCACTGGCAGGGAAACAGAGGGAAATAACCTCTGACTGCTGAAAAAGGAAGTGAGTCCAACTTGCCAAGCCCGTTAGACACCTTGGAGGCCGGCTCAAAAGCTCACCTGAACTCACAGCTCGTGAGCAGCCTGGGGACTGGGAGGCAGAACCCCACACCTGTCCTCCCCCAGGCCCTGGGGAGCCAGGCCGTCCAGCATCCCCGGAGAGGAACCCAGGCCTGGCAAGGGCGGCAGACAGCCAAGCTTCCCTCCAAACCTGTGCAGACAGCCAAGGCCTGAGTCACTCAGGCCTGGCCCAGGGAGGTGGGCCAGCTGCCCGAGGGTCATTCTCCTGACTTCGCCCAAGGTCATCCCAGTGAGTCTCCTGCAGGGCCAGAGAGGGCCCACATCGGGGAGGGGAGAGTCCAGGAGCCAGAATCCTGGTCCCAGTTCTGCCTGGTCCTGGAAAGGCTGTGTGACTTCGAGAAATCACTGCACTTCTCTAAACCTCAGCTTCCTCGTGTGTCAAAGTTGAGCTAACACCTACATGGAAGGGGTGTTGTGATAAAACTTACACGGGTAACTGAGCATACGAAGCACCTGACAAGACAGGATGCTGTGACCTCTGGCCCAGGTCGTGGCCCTTTTCCAGAGCTGCACTTGCACCCTGAGTGATCTTATCTAGTCCCACAGCATTAAATACTATCTACATGCCAAACTGGAAAAGTCCCCAATGCTGGGAAAGATTGAGGGCAGAAGAAGAGGGCGTCAGAGGATGTGATGGCAGGATGGCATCACCAATGCAATGGACACGAACCTGGGCAAACTCTAAGAGATGGCGGGGGACAGGGAGGCCTGGCCTGCTGCGGTCCCTGGGGTCGCAGAGTCGGACACGACTGAGCGACTGAACGACATGCCGAATGTTGCCTCCCAAATTTCTCTTGCCGTGAAGTTTCTCAGGAACACACCCTTCAACCCCACACCTGCATGGCCGGCCTGCTGCCTCCACATGGATGTCCAACAGCATCTCCAACATAACTTATCAGGTGGACAGTAAGGACGGGAAGGAAAGAAGCTGGGGGTGCAGCGACTGTGGGTCTCCTCCCGTCTTCCTCCCCCAGC
Organism: Oreotragus oreotragus; assembly: GCA_006410675.1. Lineage (NCBI taxonomy): Eukaryota > Metazoa > Chordata > Mammalia > Artiodactyla > Bovidae > Oreotragus > Oreotragus oreotragus. The sequence goes on from SJYX01019482.1 coordinate 102,176, forward strand.
TCATCGCAATGGTGGGGGCGGGGTGCTTCATTTCCAAAGCCCGTTCTCTTGCACGTTTTCATTTAGTGCTCACAGCAAACCCATCACTTACACAGGGGGTGCGGTATTGCCCCACCTCACAGACGAAGCAACCGGGGCCAGGGCAGCCCCGAGACACAGTTCAGGTACCTGCGCCCCTACCACTTGGCCTGAGGGCCTCCTCCCTGGCACACCAGGCAGATGGCACACCGGTCTTCCTTCCAAGCCAACGACAGCTCTAGAGGGCAGGAGATTGACCCCCTTCCAAGACCTTAATTGAAATTCTACTGCCTCCTGGGAGGGCCAGGACTCAAACCCCAAAGGCGGCGATTGGCACAGGAGGTTCGGGGCTGGGATGCCAGAGGCCCCCATGGCGAGCACTGTTCTGCATCACCCGCCACCCCCCACCGATTCTTCTGTCATTCTGGTGCGACTACCCGAGGCCGGCCGTGTCCCTGCACGCTCCCAGCTCTCTTCTCTGAAAACCCCCAGGGCCGAGGGACAGGCCAGATCTTGTGATCTGTCTGAGCTGCTATGATCGCAGCCGTCAGAGGGACGCGCTGTCCCTTCTCACCTAATAAGATCTGGGCCCAGCCCAACGGCCCCGCCGTGGCCAGGCCACTAGGTGGTGTTCGAGGGCTCAGGGCACAGCTGCTCCCAGGAAAGGAAACGCTGAGTGGCTTCTCCCCAGGAACCAGAGGATCGGCTCCACCCCCACTCCCTCATGATTAAAGGGGATGGGAGCCCCCCACTGCCCCAGGGGTCTCAGAATACAAGACGGGGAGGGTTTCAGGCCAATTTACTCTCAAGGTGGGAAACACAAGGCACACATGCCACTCACTTCTACCTGGCATCTGGGGCAGACATCACTAATCCATCGAGGCACTGTCCTCTGCAACCCGCACGGCCTCAGGAGCCTGTTCATCCCGGCACTCTGGACAAGCCCCCACCGAGTGATTAGAACTGGCATGCAAGGTACACCCTGCTTACCAGCCGTTCCATTTCCCGTATGAGAAGACCAGGCCCAGGCTTATTTTGTCTCATTAGGAATCCAGGCTGCAAAGGCCAGCAGGGCCGGAATGAGGTCATACAACCCCTGGGGTGCTTGAGTAACCGTGGCTAAGTCCTGGGGAAACCTCAATGGGAGACGGCTGTGTTCACAGAGGGACCGCTAGGCCCAGGGCATCTGTGCAATTGCCACCTCGGACGTGGTGGGGGCAGGGTGCAGGGAAGTCTGCCCGAGCTTCTCGGCTTCTGAGCTGGAGAGGCCCCAAAGGGGGAGAAAGGAAAGGTGGGGACAAGAGACAGAGAGAGGCTGTCAGGGGCTGTGTGTGTGCATGTTCGAGTGTGTATGTGTGTGTGAGTGCCCGGAGCAGGGCGGGGGGGCGGGGGGGGGGTGGCAGCCCCAACAGAGGCTCCTTGTCCTCCGGCCCTGTACAGGCTTGTTTTCTTCCCAAGCTATTAATGTCACTGCAGCTTCAAAAGCCGGGTGACCTTTAAATGCCGAGCGTCCTGCTCCCGCCCNCGGGGGGGCGGGGGGGGGGTGGCAGCCCCAACAGAGGCTCCTTGTCCTCCGGCCCTGTACAGGCTTGTTTTCTTCCCAAGCTATTAATGTCACTGCAGCTTCAAAAGCCGGGTGACCTTTAAATGCCGAGCGTCCTGCTCCCGCCCAAGGCGCGGAAACAGCTTAATGGAAACTCAAACGGCCCCAGCTGCTGGGCCCGCAACAAAGCCAGCCTCTTTCCCGAGGCTCACGGAGCTGCTGGGGAGCCACACCTGTGCCCACTCCCAGGGGAGGGGGTGTCAGGAGAGGGCAGGGGGGACCCTCAGGTACAGCCATCGGGAAACGGAGGCCCGGCTGGACCTGAGCGGAAGAGGTTGGGGAAGAAGGGGAGAGACAGACTCAGTTCTGCCATGCCTGGCTGTGTGACCTCGAGTTAGCCACTTACCTCTCTGGGCCATCCCCCACCATTCAGTCCAATCTAAGGCTGGGGCAGAAAAAATATATATATATCTGCCTCCCCAAAAAATATCTTTTAAAAATCTGTAAGAGGGGCTTCCCTGGTGGTCCAGTGGTTAAGAGTCTGCCTTGAAATGCAGGGGACACTGGTTCCATCCCTGGTCTGGGAAGCTCCTACATGCCAAGGGGCCACTAAGCCCGTGGCCACAACTACTTAAACGTGCGGTGCACCTAGAGCCTGTGTCCAAAAGCAAGGAAGTCACGAGAGGCCCGAGCACCGCCGTGAGGAGCGGCCAGGCAGCCGCAGCTAGAGAAAGCCCGTGCGCAGCAGCGGAGACCCAGAACAGCCGAAAACAACTAGCCAAATAAATAAAACTTTAAAGAAACCTCTGCAAGAAAAAAATTGAGGGTGAGACGTTTCAAAGGACTTGAATAAAATCCCTCCCCTATGAAAGGATTGGCCCCAGAGCCCCAGTTCTAAGGACACCGTTGCTCATGTTTGTTTCTGAGGCCCAAAGATTAGGCTTGGCCACTGTCAAAGGGCCAAGAAGTCAACTCTGCCTTCCAGGTGAAAAGCGAAGCCCCCGGGCACGAGTGACGGTCAATTTGCTTGGCTCATCTCGGTAGAATGATGGTAGTTAACAGCAACTGTAACACAGCACTTACCATTTGCTTCTTTATGCACCAACCACTACTCCAAGGGCCTTATGCAAGCTAATGACTTTTCATCCCCTCTACAGCCCTAAAAGGTACATGTTACCAATGCAATTTCTACTTTATAGAGAGAAAAGTGAGGCACAGAGGAACTTGCTTAAGGTCACACCGCTGAGTGGCCAAAATGACGTGTGAACCCAGGAGATCTGACTCCAGATCCGACAGTCTCACACTGTCAGGCCTGACCGCCCTCTGCATTCTCAGAGCTGCGCACAGGGCCAGGCCCACCCCCTCACCACCCCCACCCCACCCCACCCCCCAAACCCGGCAAAAACTCAGCAAGTGTGAACTGTGTGGAGTCCTCATGGGGCAGAGTTGCCCCTGG
>SJYX01019482.1:106100-122404 GCA_006410675.1 Oreotragus oreotragus
CCCCACCCCCCGGCAAAAACTCAGCAAGTGTGAACTGTGTGGAGTCCTCATGGGGCAGAGTTGCCCCTGGTGCTCCTGTCCAGGGGAGAAGGGAGGAGGAAGGAGTCTGCAGGCAAAGCTTACCAGAGGAGAGAGAACCACGGCAATTTCCTTACATAAACCTTTTTCCCACTCCGCCAAGGTTGTCCGTTGCCTGGGCAACCAAATGCTTTCCATCTCCACCTGACCTGGCCGGGACTATTTCCATAACAGTCCTTCTCTCCATCAACAAACGCCATCAGCTCAGCCAAGACACTCAACCCAGGCGCTGAGGAGGAGAGGAGATCAGCCCTCAGTGGACAGAGGGGAGGCTGCTCCCCAGGGCCCCGCCCAGGGGTTGCAGCCTTGGGGAGCCCCTGTGGGCTGGCAGGAATGTGTCTGTGCCTGGGACCAACTGCAGCGGCCCAAGCTGAGAGAAAGGGGCACTGGCAGCCAGCTCAGGTGCAAGGCAGTGAGGCTGGGCTGGCTCCAGGCATGAGCTCACACTGGCCCAGGGCCAGCTCCTCGGGAAAGAGCTCCCCTTCAGGCAGGAGGAGGCCCCTCCGCAGGCTGGGCCTGCAAGGGCTGGGGCTGAGCCCTGAGGCCTGGACGGGAACGAGAGATGCCTCTGGGCCCCTGGGACAGGTGATCGGTCAGTGATGCCACACAACTCAGGATCTGCACGTGCCAAGGAGCCAATATCAGGGAGGGGCGCTCAGAGCAGCGGAGGGCCCTCCTCCCCACACTAACACATACTTCGCATCCCTGCCCCACTGATCCATGAATTCCATTTCTATGGGATTCGCATAATATATTTAATGGAACACCATAAGGCTTCCCTCATAGCTCAGTCAGTAAAGAATCCGCCTGCAGTGCAGGAGACCCGGGTTTGATTCCTGGGTCGGGAAGATCCCCTGGAGAAGGAAATGGCAACCCACTTCAGTATTCTTGCCTGGAGAATTCCCCTGGACAGAGGAGCCCAGCAGGCTACAGTCCATGGAATTAGGAGAGTCAGACACAGCTTACCGACTGAAGCACCACCACCACCATACGATGGTAAACAAAAATGAGGTGTCTCTGCGCCCAGTACTTAGGGGAACGAGGCAAGGCACAGAACAGCGAGTGAGTCTCCGTCCTCTCCTGCCTGATGGTATGTGTACGTCTACACATGGGCTCCCCGGTGGCACCAGTGGTAAAGAAAGCATTAGTCGCTCCCTCATGTCTGACTCTTTGTGACCCCAAGGACTGCAGCCCACCAGGCTCTGCTGTCCATGGGGTTCTCCAGGCAAGAAGACTGCAGCGGGGTCCCATTTCCTTCTCCAGGGGATCGTCCTAACTTAGGGATAGAACTCAGGTCTCCTGCATTGCAGGCAGACTCTACCATCTGAGCCACCCCGCCTGCAATGTAGGAGACCCAGGTTTGATCACAAGTATTCTCACCTGGAGAATCCCATGGACAGCGGAGCCTGGCGGGCTACAGTGTTGTGAAGAGTCCAACACGGCTGACGTGACTTAGCACGCATGCGTGTCTGTACGTATGGAGAGGGTGCGGGAGTGGGCTCCAAAAGAAATGCTGAAGAAATTGATAACGTGGGTTTTCACTGGGGAGAATTAGGTCACGAGAGGCAGATCGAGGAAACTTTTCTCTGTAAATCCTTTCAACGGCTGACGTGACTTAGCACGCATGCGTGTCTGTACGTATGGAGAGGGTGCGGGAGTGGGCTCCAAAAGAAATGCTGAAGAAATTGATAACGTGGGTTTTCACTGGGGAGAATTAGGTCACGAGAGGCAGATCGAGGAAACTTTTCTCTGTAAATCCTTTCACATCTTTCAAATTTTTATTCATGCTCATTGATTTAAAAATAAAATAGGCAGAGGGCTTCCCTGGTGCCTCTGTATTGAAGAGTCCCTGACGCGGGGGCCACAAGTTTGATCCCTGGTCTGTCCCGGAGGACCCCACATCCATGGGACAGCTAGGCGTCTGCTTCGTAACTACTGAGCCAGTGCTCTAAAGCCCCAGAGCCGCAACTACCGAGCCCACGCACCGCAATTACTAAACCCTGTTTGCCTAGAGCCGGTGATCTGCAAGAAGCCACTGCAACCAGGGAGTTGCCCCACTTGCCGCAACCAGAGAAAGCCTGCATGCAGAAATGAAGACCCAGCACAGCCGTAGATAACAGGTAAGTGAAATAAGCAAACAAAGAATGTCAAAGTGATGGCACTGCGGTGCTTTTCTCTGTTCCTTTTTCCTATACGTATTGTCTGCGGTGGACACGACCTACTTTTTAATAATAGCTATAGTAAATATCTTTGAATACTTACTATTGCCACTTTCTAAGCACGTGGCATGCATGATCTTACCAAAGTCCCACAGTAAAGCAATTATTATACCCATTATAGCTAAGCTGAGACTGTGTGCTGTGCTAAGTCATTTCAGTCATGTCTGACTCTGCCACCTCCATGGACTGTAGCCTACCAGGCTCCTCTGTCCATGGGATTCTCCAGGCAAGAATACTGAAGGGGGTGGCCCTGCCCTCCTCCGGGGGATCTTCCCAACCCAGGGATCGAACTGCCGTCTTTTACATCTCCTGTACTGGCAGGCAGGGTCTTTACCACTAATGCTGCCTGGGAAGCCCCAGTGAAGACCAGGAGAGTTTGAATCACTTATGTGGCATCAGAGTCAGTGACAGAGCCAGAGTGTGGATCCAAACAACCTGTCCCCAGAGTCCGTGCTCTTCGGAACCCCCGCCTTACACTGTTCCCTGATTTTAAAAACTTAAACCAAACAAACCCTGAGCGATGATAGGGAAAACATCTTAAGAAAAAAGCGAACCACAGAGCCTCCAGGGCTTTAAACCTTTTGTAATCCTCCACATTCCAACCCAGTCCTTCCTGCCCGGACTTTCTGGGCAAGCCCCCCCAGTCCTGCCTCGGTGGGAACCAGGCTGCTCCCGCACGCTCCCCTGAGCCCCGCTTCCAGGCAAGGGCGCCGCCCACCTCCTGGTGGAGCTGCAGGGAGCAGAGCGTTTCCCTCCCTGGGCAAGGTGATGGCTGATGCTGCAGTCGCTTCAGAGGTCAGACCACAGTGTGGGCCCCCTTCCCGAGGGCAGCGCAAGGTGGGGTCTAGCCAGGAAGCTCCTCATGGAGGGAAAACCACGTCCTGGTTTTCACTGGCGCTGAGTCTGGGGTAAGAGCGCAGCAGTTCAGGGTAAGCTTCACCTTGGGGCTGAGCCCGGCTTCCACCCTGGTCCCTGCTGCCTGGGTGAGTGGCACTGCTCTGAGCGCGTGTCTTCGCATGTGGACTGGGGACACCTGTACCCCCTGATCCTGTGGGACATCGCGTGCACTCAGTCTTGGGGTGCATAAGAGGGTCTGTTTCCAGAGCCTGGCCTAGAAGTCAGACCCGGGGTCGTGATCCTGAATCTGGTCCTGATTGTGGGGGCGAGGGGAGCATGCAGCAGAAGGCGGTACTCAGGGTTGGGGTGCTCTGGGAGCCCTGTGTGGAGCCTCCTGCTGCTGCTGGGGGCAGGATGGGTCTGACGGGGCCTGATCCCCCGCAGAGGGCCTGGGCTGGGCAGCCAAGGAATGCAGGCCCAGGGCAGGGGAGCAGAGGCCTGGGGAGGGTCCAGCTTCAAAAGAGCAGGCGGCAGCTGCAGGGGGAGGGCCATGGCCCCCTCAGCGGGTGGCGGACACCGTCAGAAATTCCAGCGGCCTGGCGGCAGATGGGATTGTTTAGAGCCATTACCAGACCAGCTCCTCTCCCAGCCGCGGGCGGCCCCCTCCCCTCGCTCCCACCACCCTCGGCGGGGCGCCCAGAGGCCAGCTGCCGGCCATCCCTGACCCACGCTGCTCCATGCCACATACCCGTGGGCCCGCACATGCCCTCCAGAGATGCCAGGGTTAGGAAGGCAGGAAGAAAGGCCGTGTTCTCCCCGCCAGATGGTGTGTGTGTGTGTGTGTGTTGCCCAGGTCCGAGCTCAGCGGCCACAGAGCTGGGATCTGAACCCAGATTGTGGCCTCCTGGGTCAGCACTCTCTCCCTGTGTGTGTGTGCACCCAGCACACCAACACACAGCTCACATGCCCAAGTGTGCTGCACACACCAGCTCCAGCAAAGCATTCATTGCTGAGAGGGTGCCACAACCATGGGGCCACACTCCTTTAGATTTCCCCGAACTCTCCCAGCCCAGGCACGCCATCCACTCCCCTCTTCGCCCAACTCGGAAGTTGTGTTTTTCCAGCCACGCTGTCCTACACACACGCTAACGTGCCCTGAGTGCACGCACCCTCAGCCTTCCCACGGCCCCACGCTGCAAACCCCTCCCTTCCCCAGGCTGACAGCGGGGCCAGATGAGGCCCTCCTCTCTTCCCCAGCCATGCCCAGCACGGTTTGCACAGCATCAGGTGCACCGATGGTGAGGGGAGAGGTCAGGCTGACCTGTTCTGCAGCCAGTCTGGCCAGAATAGAACAGGGAAGTGGCACACCCTGACCGAGGCAGCGGCTTTCTGGTTCCCTGCAGGACCGGCTCCTGGACGGGAGTCCAGGCACGGACCTCAGCCCGCTGGGGCTGGGAGCTCTGGCCCTCGCACAGGCAGGGGCGGAGTCACAGAACCAGCCTTCTTTGCCTCAGAGAGCCTCCGTCTCCAGCTCCAGAAAATGGAGAGCAGCAGTCCCTATTCAGTCTGACCTCACCCATCACTGAAACTTCCCAGAGATGCAAGGACGTGAGTGGGAGTGGGGGGCAGGAGAGAGGCGCCAGAGAAAGGCACCCCTAGGCTAGNTTGCCTCAGAGAGCCTCCGTCTCCAGCTCCAGAAAATGGAGAGCAGCAGTCCCTATTCAGTCTGACCTCCCCCATCACTGAAACTTCCCAGAGATGCAAGGACGTAAGTGGGAGTGGGGGGCAGGAGAGAGGCGCCAGAGAAAGGCACCCCTATGCTAGGCGCCACTATGACGGCTGCTCTGCAGAAGGGGGTGGTTGCATCCTGGGGACCCTGGGGCTGGAAGGACCTGTCCCCTTTCTGAAGCTGCAGAATTAGAACACCTGTCCTCAGAGGAAGTCCCCAGCAGAAGCCCATTCTATGAAGACATTAGGCAGAGGCCTGGCCTGCCTCCCTCCCCCAGCAATTAGTGATGAGGGAACCTGCCATTTACCGAGTGCTGGGCTGGGTTTCCGTGCCTCATGCTAATCCTCACAGTAATCTAATCCTGCAGATCATTACCTTCTACCACGATCAGACAGTTTGCAGACAGGGACAAGGAGGCGCGGGTAACCTAAAGGCTGTCCAGGGCCGCACCTATCCAGATGGCGTGGCCTTCCAGGAGAGAGAGCGTGAGCCTGTCACATCTTCTGACACACCAGGGACTTGCTACCAGCTTTCAAGCCTGGCTTTACCCAGAGCTGTGTGCATCTCCACCTGTTCCCTGCCCTGCTGCTGACCTGCTCACATGGCTCTGGGAAGCGCAAAGGTACTTCTCTACCAGTCTCAGAAGCAAACGCTCTTTGTTTTAGAGCAACGTATCTCAGAGGATGGCGGAGACCACCTTCACCAGAGTCTTCTGAGCGGTTTGCGAAGGTCACATATTCTCCACCTCACTGTTCAATCAGAATATCTGGGGAGGCAGCCTGGGAATCTGCATATTCACAGGATCCCCGGATCATTCTAATGACCAGGAGAATGTGAGGACCACTCCCTTACAGTTTGGAGCCCTGGATTCTGATCTCAGCTCCATCACGGACCAGCCGAGTGACCTTGCTTTCAGATTCCCATCTGAAAAACGGGCATGGATCTCCAAGATCCCTTTCATTCTTGGCATCCTCCGCGTCTGCCCTGAGTCTCCAGATGGTCCACAGCTGTTTGAGCCGAGTTTCATGGACTGTTCAGTCCCTGGAGCCACCAATGTACACTCCAGGAACACATTAAAAAGAATTCCTGTCTGGCTGATTTAGGGAGATCTGCAAAAATACCTTACTTATCTCTGGCTCCAAGCCCTAAACAAATGGCTTTTGGATTATCCAGTGCCACCTCCCTGCTCCCCTGAATATCCATTTTCTTCATTCCAGCCTGAGTCAACCAGGATTCTGTAAACATTTGGTCCGCACACCTGGGCTTGATCAACAGTCGTCAAACAAAGGCTCTGCCAAATCACCCCACAAGCCCAAACTTGCAGCCGCTCTGTCTCTCCTGAGGAGCTGACAGCTGGAGATGCGTGGACCCTTTCTCCCAGCAGAGGATGGGCATGAGGGCTGGGTGGGAGAGAGGGCATGGCCAGAATGGAGATGCACACAGCTCTGGCTAAAGCCAGCCTACAGGTGGGTTGCGTGTCAGCCAGACTTTAAAGGGTGCGAGGTGACAGTGAGGCAAGTCCAGCAATCGCTGGGACCTTTCCAAAGCAGCTGGACATCCCCTAGTCCCATGGCTCCTCGATGCGCGCTGTGGAAACACGTTCAGCCAGCACTCAAGCACCGCTGGCTGGCGGCAAACACAACCGAGTCATCCTTCGAGGTTTATGAATCCTTGACAGAGGAGCCACGGGGCTTATCAGACCTGCAGTCCACAGACACGGGATGATTTCAGATGCAAGCGACCTCTGTGTAGGGGGGAACCCGTGTGCATGTGCAGACCAGAGAGGAAAGACTGACAGGCAAGGCAAGAGTGAAAACCCGGCCTCCCCAGTGGGAAACATCTGTGACTTGTAGCCCACAACTGCTGATCCCAGCCCTTCAAAACAGATCATTCTCTCACCCTGAATGCGCTGACTGCCCCGAAACGATGGTGCTTTCCATGCGCATGGCACTTGGCGGTTTCCAGGGCTGGGGGAGCCCTCTCCATTCGGCCAGGCTCTAGGCTGGGCCTGTGCCCGAGAGCAGGGGCTCGCCTGGCACCGTGCTGGGCACTCCCCCTCCACCACATCCTCACCACAACCTCACCAGGTAGGAGGTGTTACCCTGCGGACAACCTGCCCAAGCCCCACAGCCAGGAAGTGGTGGAGTCAGGATGCTACCCCACAACCCAGGTTCCCAAGCACTCACCACACGGTCACCCCACCCGTAACGGGGAGCCTTGCACGGGGCTAAGGGGGAAACGGACTCCAGAAGGGCTAGGAACGTGGCGTCACCCCGGAGCACGAGAGAAGCGCTAGGTGCACTGGCCGGGAGCGGGGAGACAGGAAACAAGCGGGGGCCCCCAGCACCGAGCTGAGCAGGCACGACAGGCGCCCCCGCCCGCAGGGGCCGAGGGCCAGCGGGGACCCTGCCCTGCTCTGGCTGCCTCAGGGGCCCCCTGTCTGGCTCTGGGCTCTTCAAGTTGGGTTTCCATCCCAACCACACTGGGCAGCGTGAGTGAGTCAGGCCGGGGGAGGAAGTGGCCACGCTCGAAAATCATTAACATGGAGGGCTGAGCCCCAGGCCTCTGTGCTTGAGCAAGGACTGTAGCGTTTCCCTTTCAGGAAGGAGCGGGGAGGGTGGGGCAGGCTCAGAATTGCACAACCAGAAGCACAGGCTCAGACACACAGAGGTCCCACGTGTGAAGTCTGCTGAGACGGCCCCGGCCCCTGTGGAAAACTACAAGCTGAGCCACGGCCCTCAGACACGGCAGGTCCACACAGAGAGCACAGGCTCGCTCATTCCCTCGGCTTTCTCAATCGGAGAGGCCTTCCAGCAGGGGTGAAAGTGTCAGTTGCTCAGTCGTGTCTGACTCTTTGGGGCCCCATGGACTGCAGCCCGCCAGGCTCCTCCGTCCATGGGATCCTCCAGGCAAGAATACTGGAGTGGGTTGCTATGCCCTCCTCCAGGGGATCTGCCCGACCCAGGGATTGGATCCTGGTCTCCTGCACTGCAGGCAGGTTCTTTACCGTCTGAGCCACCAGGGAAGCCCTCCATCCAGCAGGGGTACCTCGGGGCTTCTAAGGCCGGGAGGACGCAGACAGGCAGCAGAGGGAGAGGTGGGGATCTCGGGCCTCTGATCCCAGGACAGCAGGAATCCCACGCCGGAGGGGTACAACGCCCCCCACATCTGGCTTGGAGGGACAGCCCCAGCTCGGGGAGACTACCTCCCGATACGCCCCCCTCTTCCAAAATACACCATCCCTCCTCCAACCACACGAGTGTCTCCCAGAATCCAGGAAAGCACAGCAAACAGGCCTCCAGGGTGCCCCCTACCGTGAATATCCAGGTAAATGTTTCAAGGTGGCAGCTCTTCCCTGCAAGAGTCACATCTCTGCCACCAGCAAAGTGGGAAAGGCGGCAAAGCGAATTAGTTAACTCTGGGACAGGGAGGATGGAAGGTTGGGGAGGAGAGAGGAAGAGAGGAAAGTTAGTCAACAGGGAGAAATCTGACTTTAAAAAGGTAACACGACACAAGGAACTCCCTGGTGGTCCCGTGGTTAGGATCCTGTGCTTTCACTGCTGAGGGTGTGGGTTCAATTCCTGGCTGGGGAACCAAGATCCCTCAAGCTGAGTGGGCCCCCCCAAAAAAATGTAATACAAATAAGAATAAAATGGCTTCCAGTGAGCCTCGGCGTCCCTGGAAAAGTACCATTCATCCCTAGATCCTGAGGAACAGACCCCTGCTCCCCTCCCCACCTTGTAGGGGTCAGTCAGAGGCTAAGGGTTTACCCTGCACCCCTCCTGCACCTCATTAGAACTTAACCTCCAGGCCCTCAAGGAAATTGGCAGAAATGAGACCCCTGTCCTTTGTCAATTAGAAAGAAAACAGCCCTCTGGGGAGATGGCCCTCCTCTGGGGGGAACCCTCTCAGGCTCTTAGACAACCCCTGTTCCCTTGGGGGTGGCAGCGAGAAGTGGAAAGGAGCCGGCTTGTTTAGGGAAGCCGCCTGCTCCCTGCCGTCTGGCAGGGGCAGGCCACCCACCAGGTCCAGCTCACCCCCCTCAAAGCCCGTCTGTTTGGAAAGGGCTTTCGGGGACAGGAAGCAATAAACAGAGTCAAGCGGCCAAGATGCAGGGGCTGATTATGCAGTTTATGGATTTTCCAGGCCTCTTTGTACTCTCCCACCAGCTGCCTGGGGCTCTGCAGAAAAAGGTGCTGGCAAAAGGCAGGCTGGCCGTTGGCTTGAAAGGTGGCCTTTTGTCAGGCCTCGGCTGGGTCTTGCCAAGTGTATGAGGGGACTGCGTGCTTCTCCTCGGAGCCCCAAAGAGAAACCCTGCCCACCCCATGTTCCTAGAGCCTGGACACACATTCGCAACTCACTTCCACACAGCTCACTTCTCTGCCCAGTTCTAAGTTACTTCCCCATTTCAGAGGAGGCTGACTCCTGGAATTCCCAGAGGGGAGGATGTGCCTGGCCAGGCTGCAGCTTGAGAAGGGCAGGTGGGTGGCCATCCTTCACCCAGCAGCTTGCAGCTCAGCTATTTTAGCTCCTTCGAGTGTAGAGCAACTGAGGAAAAGCCAAGACTGATGGGGAAGGAAGGTGATTTGGGGTTGCACGGCCTTCCCAGTGCCAAGGTCAGCTTGCATCTCCCATCTGGTGAGATGGTTGCCCATGTGTGCAAAGCTGTGAGTGCAGAGGGTTTGTGGGAATTGTCTCTCAATACCCAGGAACCAAACACGACACAAGGTGCCTCGGAAGAATGGAGAGGCAGGCAGCAGAGACCTCCAGCGCCAGATGAAATGAAAAAACCAAGCAGAAGGGCCAGGTGTCCCCTACAGTATTTTTGTCGAAATGTCAGAGTGTATGCTTGTATATCTGAAATGCACAGGGAGGCCACCAAGTGAATATATACCCAGAACTAAGCAGCAGTTGTCTAAGAGGTAGGGTTGCATGAGGGGCTTGCTGATTACTTCATGCATCTCTGCATCTGTTGAAGTTTTTTTTTTTTTTTTAACAAACATGCAGTTTTTATAGTTAAAGATTAAGAATTTTTGTTTCTTTTTTTGTTTCATTTTTTAAAAAACCATTCATTTATTTCTTTTCAGCGGTGCTGGATCTTCACTGCTGCCCTTGGGCCTTCTCCAGCTGCAGCGAGCGGGGGCTACTCTCGAGATGCAGCGCCTGGGTTTCCCACAGTGGTGGCGTCTCTTAGCGCAGAGAACGGGCTCTAGGGGCATGGCCTCAGTAGCTGTGGCTCATGGGCATGTGGGATCTTCCTGGGCCAGGGGTCGAACTCACGTCCCCTGCACTGGCAGGTAGACTCTCAAGCACTGGACCACCAGCGAAGTCCCGCAAATTAAAAAAAATTTTTTTAAAAGATACGTTGCAACATAGCATGTGCAGCTGCTGCAGAAAACGGTTTGGTAGCTCCTTGAAAAGTTAAACCCAGAATTATCATATGATCCAGCGGTTCTACTCCTAGGTATTCTTCCCAAAGAACTGAAAGTAGAGATTCAGGTATCTGAACACCAGTGTTGACAGCAACAGCATCCACAACAGCCCAAAGGCAGAAACAACCCCGGTGTCCATTACCAGATGAATGGATGAACAAAATATAGACTATACATATGGAAGCCACAAAAAAAGGCATGAAATTCTGATACATGCTGTAACATGGATGAACCCTGAAAACATGATAAGCAATATAAGCCAGACACAAAAGGACAACGCTATATGATTCACTTTATGAGGTACCTACAACAGGCAGATTCCTGGAGACAGAAACCAGAAGAGTTTCCCAGGAGCTGAGGAAACAGGAGAACGGAGAGACACTGTTTAATGGGCACAGAGTTTCTGTTTGGGGTGAGGATCAAGTTCTACAAATGGACAATGGTGAGGACTACACAATACTGTTCCCACCGAACTGCCACTTAAAGATAGTTAAGATGGTAAAGTTTATGTTCTGTGCATTTTACTGCAATGACAATAGATAAAGATGCACATCAGGCAGGACAAGGCACCGGGTTGCAGAAGAGACCGCGCGTCACCAGGCAGAAGGGGGCACTCCTCGGGCTGTGCAGAGATAGAGCCACCAGCCCAGGGAATCCTGCTGGCACAGAGGGGCTCTGTTCCCATCTGCACGGCGTGGGCCGGGGGACAATGACAGCCCTGTTGATGGGGACTGTTCACATGGTCTGCAGAGTTACACATGCCACAGGGCTGGGGGTGGTGGAGAGGTGGCCACGCAGGGATGCTCCGTGGGACATCTGGAATAGTCGAGTTATGATACACTGCTGCTGCTGCTGCTAAGTCGCTTCAGTCGTGTCCGACCCTGTGCGACCCCATAGACGGCAGCCCACCAGGCTCCCTTGTCCCTGGATTCTCCAGGCAAGAGCACTGGAGTGGGTTGCCATTTCCTTCTCCAATGTATGAAAGTGAAAAGTGAAAGTGAAGTCGCTCAGTCGTGTCCGACTCTTCGCGACCCCATGGACTGCAGCCCACCAGGCTCCTCCGTCCACGCGATTTTCCAGGCAAGAGTACTAGGGTGGGGTGCCACCGTCTTCTCCTATGATACACTAGGAAACAGCTATTAGAAAAGGTCAGTGTGCCAGCATATGCCTTGGGTAGAAGGAGCAGGGTGGGGGGGTGGGGAGGACGGAGCGGGGTGGAGAGAGCTGGCTGACCTGCACTGCAGCAGAGGGAGAGAAGACAGCAGGAGTCTGTCCTGAGGGTGCTCTGGCAGGCAGAAAGCACTCCATTCATTCACTCCACAGACATCACAGGGCACACTAGGCAGTGGGAAACTGGGGGCAATGTGGGGATAAGGGGACCAGATCAGCTAGTTTAGCCCTTGATGCAGCTTCACTCCTCACTCAAAAAATAAACCCATATATAAAGCTCCAGAGAGATGGTGAAAGACAGGGAAGCCTGGTATGCTGCAGTCCATGGGGTCGCAGAGTCGGACACAACTTAGCAACCGAACAGCACCTAAACAAGAAATTAAAAGCTGTTCCTCACCCCCACCTTCTGAAGAAAGACAAAGATCTTGAGCTGTTCAGAACAGGAAATAAGATCAAAACTGCCCACGTGGGCTGCCACCTCCACCCTGCCCCCTGCCACCGGTGGCTCACAGGAGAGCTGTCTACCAGCTGCCAGGCGTCCACCCATACCGAGTTCTTTCTTCCCAAAAGGGAGGGGAACAGGGGAGCAGGGGCAGCTGGGGTGGGAGACCAGGGTCTGCGGCCTCTGACCACTGAATCCAGACTCAGGGGCCTGGTTCCTGAGGTCTCACCACCCCCCTTACTTCCAGGTGTACAAGGACAGAGAGAAGTCACATGTGGGGCACATTTATGGTCAATGGCAGCTCTGCCTCACTTGAGATAAGACTATTTAACCAGCAGACTTTGCTATAAAAAGATACTGCCTTCAGGGCCTTCCTGAAATGTGTCCTGTGTGCATATGTGCGCAGAGATGAAAGGGGAGCCAGAGGTTCTGAAACACCTTGGCCTGGCCGCTTAGAGCCTTCTCAGACACCCCCTCCTTCCAGAACTGTACTGCCCAAGAAGGTAGCCACTAGTCACCGTGTGGCAAGATAAATTTACATTATTTAAAATTAAGTAAGGGACTTCCCTGGTGGTCCGGTGGCTAAGACTCCACGTTCCCAATGCAGGGGGCCCAGGTCTGATCCCTGATCAGGGAACTGCGGCCCACAATGGTGCAGCTAAGAGTTCGCGTGATGCAAGTAAGTCAGGATCTGCACGGCGCAAGTGAAAAGATCCCACATGCCACAACTAAGACCCAATGTGGCCACGTAAATAAGCAAATAATAAGTAAATTAATTAATTAGAAATCCAGTTCCTCAATCACACTACATTTCAAGTGCTGAATGGTCATCACAAGGCACAGCACACACATTGGAACATTTCTAACATCGAAGAAGTTCTATCAGACAGTGCTGTTCCAGAACCTAAGAGGAGCAGGAAGCCCTGGTACCCTGCACTGTTACAATTATCTGGGGAGACCAAGGACGGTGAACGATTGATCCCCCAATGGAAAAGCCCTTCCACATCCTCCTGGGAAGGGCAGGTAAGTACAAAGACCGCTTCTCCTGGGCAGGCAGAGCTAGGGTGAGCACTAGTCCCGCTCCCTGCTGGTGGCCATGGCCTCATCCAAGATCAAAACTTTGGCCCGGTTCCCATGGTGAGATCTGACGCCCAGGCAGGGGGAAGCAGGAGCCCAAGTCTGGAGTCAGCACCTGCAGGACCCTGGGCTCTCCAGGACGAAGGGGGCGGGGCTCTCCAGGACGAAGGGGGCGGGGCTCTCCGGACGAAGGGGGCGGGGCTCTCCAGGACGAAGGGGGCGCTTGGCATTGGCAGGGCTCACCCACTGGCCCCTCTCCTGGTGTGCCCTATGGTGGCCCTGGCACTGCCTCTTTGGGCTTCTTCAGAGCGATGAGAAGGAATCAGAGGTAGAGGGTAGCTGAGGCAGGGGGTATAGATGTGAGAGTTGGACTGTGAAGAAAGCTGAGCACAGAATTGATGCTTTTGAACTGTGGTGTCGGAGAAGACTCTTGAGAGTCCCTTGGACTGTAAGGAGATCCAACCAGTCCATCCTGAAGGAAATCAGTCCTGAATATTCCTTGGAAGGACTGATGCTGAAGCTGAAACTCCAATACTGTGGCCACCTGGTGCGAAGAGTTGACTCATTGGAAAAGACCCTGATGCTTGGAAAGACTGAAGGCAGGAGGAGAAGGGGACGACAGAGGATGAGATGGTTGGATGGCATCACTGACTCAATGGACATGGGTTTGAGCAAGCTCTGGGAGTTGGTGTTGGACAGGGAAGCCTGGCGTGCTGCAGTCCATGGGGTCGCAAAAAGTCGGACACGACTGAGTGACTGAACTGAACTGAGGCAAGGGGTATGTGTGTGGTAAGGGGAGAGGGAGGGGTGGTGCTCATTAAAAGGAAAAAACATCCTTTCCCGGAACCCAAAGGGAGAGGCCAAGGAAATGAACAGAAAGGGATTCTGAAAACACAGAACCTGGAGACTAGAGCCTGTCTCTCTGCACTAACCAGAGAGAGAGAAAGAAGTCCAGGCACCTCCCACCCTTGCACATGACGATGGGAAACGGCTGAGATATCTTCACTTCTGACTAACCAATCTCCTCAAGAATGTCCCCATTTGAGTCAAAGGGGCATCACCATTCTTTCCCAAGGCTATTTCAGCTTTGGCCCCGGAAGTCAAACAAAATGAACTGTCAACCTGCAGGTTTTCCTGCAAGCTGCAGACTGGGGGCTGGGGCTGGGAGGGGTAAGAAGGCAACCCCCACAGGGTGGGAGCAGGGGGACATGCGGCCCAAGGGGGGACGTGTGAACAAGGGTTCTGGAACGAGCTCTGCCACACGGATTCTTGAGCAAGTTTCTTTTTCCTTTCAACCTTTAAGAAAATATAAAACTATAAAACAGAGGACTTTCCTGGTGGTCCGGTGGTTAGGAGTCTGTCCGCCCATGCAGGGGACACGGGCTCAACCCTGGTCAGGCAGGATCCCACACGCTGCAGGGCAGCTTAAGCCCTGTGCCACAGGTACTGAGGCCTGAGTGGCCTCGAGCGCCTGCTCCACGATGAGCCAAGCCACCGTGATGAGAAGTCGCACACTGCAGCCAAGAGCAGCCCCTGCCCACCGCAGCTAGAGGAAGCCCGTGCAGTGCTGGAGAGCCAGCACAGCCGAAAATGAACAGACAGATACAGAGAACTGCACAGAATGCATGTAAGTCTGATGAAGTAGCACAAGGCAAACACCTTACAACCATTCATGTCAAGAAACGAAACTCTGCCAGCCGCTCCAACGCCCTCTGCGGACTACAAGCTGCTTGTGTGGTAATCACCTTCTTGCATTTCTTGACCCTCAAAAGCACATGCCTGGACACTATACTTAAGTCCTGCTCATTGTCTTTAATGTCTATTTTAATCTACAGGTTTCCCCTTCATCCCTGTAATTTACGAGTTGATGAACCCAGGCTGCATAACTGCAGACTTCCCCACTATCTGAAGTTCACGGAGCAAGCTTCCCTTTCTCCCTGAGCTGGAGTTACTGCTTCCTTGCCAGCACCGCCCTGCTCATCCTGTGGCCCTCCTCTCACAATAAAGAGAGAGCCTCAGAGGACGTCAGGAGACGCTGATGATATTTTGTTAAACAAAGGATGCAGGATGCAAACTGATACATAGGGTATGCTTTCAGCTACGTAAAGGCAAGATGTGTAGGAAAAAGGAGCAGAAGGAAATATGCCCACGTATCAGTAGTCGTCCTGGGTGGTAGTGGAATTCTGTGCCCCCATTTCTTTCTTCGGTTGAGTTTAGTTCAGTCGTTCAGTTGTGTCCGACTCTTTGTGACCCCATGGACCACAGCACACCAGGCCTCCCTGTCCATCACCAGCTCCCAGAGTCCACCCAAACTCATGACTATTGAGTCGGTGATGCCATCCAGCCATCTCATGCTCTGTCGTCCCCTTCTCCTCCCGCCTTCAATCTTTCCCAGCATCAGGGTCTCTTCCAATGAGTCAGCTTTTCGCATCAGGTGGCCAAAGTATTGGAGTTTCGGCTTCAACATCAGTCCTTCCAATGAACACCCAGGACTGATCCCCTTTAGGATGGACTGGTTGGATCTCCTTGTAGTCCAAGGGACTCTCAAGAGTCTTCTCCAACACCACAGTTCAAAAGCATCAGTTCTTCAGTGCTCAGCCTTCTTTTTGGTCCAACTCTCACATCCATACATGACTACAGGAAAAACCATAGCTTTGACTAGATGGACCTTTGTGGGCAAACTAATGTCTCTGTTTCTTTCTTACATTTCCATAATTAGCATATAACAACGNGGAAAAACCATAGCTTTGACTAGATGGACCTTTGTGGGCAAACTAATGTCTCTGTTTCTTTCTTACATTTCCATAATTAGCATATAACAACGTGATAGGAGACAGATCACTTTGCAACATTTTAAAGAAAAGAGTGCTCTGAAAGCGTGGCATGAGATCAAATGTGTCACTCTCCCTTCACAGGACCACCTGGCTCTGCTCTCTGCTCCCACAGCCACCATCAATCCAGCTGGGACCCGGAGCATCCCAAGTCTGCCTCCCTTGATGCCTCCTGGCTTCTCTGCCCATCTCCTTCCTGTCTTCTCTCTGTGCCGCCTACAGAAGAACTCATCTAAAACACGCCAGGTCGCTTCCCAGCTCCTCGGTCTCTCCTTTTTCCTGCATCAGCTGTCACCACACTCGGTGAGCATCGGGGTCACCTGCAGGGCTTGTTGGCACACACTGGGTTCCACCCCCAACGTGACTGCCTCAGGGACCGCAGAGCAGCCGTCTGCACCTCTCCTCTGTCCTCACAAACAAGGCCTGTCCAGCTTTCAAGAGCCGGCTCAGGGTCCTCTTTGCCAGGAGGCGGCCTCTGGAAGCTTCAAC
>SJYX01019483.1:10342-24253 GCA_006410675.1 Oreotragus oreotragus
CCCAAAAAATAAAGTCTGACACTGTTTCCACTGTTTCCCCATCTATTTCCCATGAAGTGATGGGACCGGATGCCATGATCTTCATTTTCTGAATTTTGAGCTTTAAGCCAACTTTTTCACTCTCCTCTTTCACTTTCATCAGGAGGCTTTTTAGCTCCTCTTCACTTTCTGCCATAAGGGTGGTGTCATCTGCATATCTGAAGTTATTGATATTTCTCCCGGCAATCTTGATTCCAGCTTGTGTTTCTTCCAGTCTACTGTTTCTCATGATGTACTCTGCATAGAAGTTAAATAAGCAGGGTGACAATATACAGCCTTGATGTACTCATTTTCCTATTTGGAACCAGTCTGTTGTTTCATGTCCAGTTCTAACTGTTGTTTCCTGACCTGCAAACAGATTTCTCAAGAGGCAGGTTAGGTTAGCTCCATCTCTTTCAGAATTTTCCACAGTTGATTGTGATCCACACAGTCAAAGGCTTTGGCATAGTCAATAAAGCAGAAATAGATGTTTTTCTGGAACTCTCTTGCTTTTTCCATGATTCAGCGGATGTTGGCAATTTAATCTCTGGTTCCTCTGCCTTTTTACCAGCTGAACCACAGAAGCAGCCCATGGTAGGGATAAAGGCAGTAATGATGACTTCCTTCAAATTTGTTTATGTTAGCATGGCTCTGAGGACTGTAGTACTGAGTGTTCCTGGTCCCATGGCTGGCCACCATCGACCCACACCTCTACCAGAGACTTTCGGACACTCACAGGCAAGTCTGCTATTTTGCTTTATTGACTACTCCAATGCCTTTGACTCTGGAGAACAACAATAACAACAACAAAAAAAACTGTTGAAAATTCTTCAAGAGATGGGAATACCGGACATAGTTACCTGCCTACTGAGAAATCTGTATTCAGATCAAGAAGCAACAGTTAGAACTGCACATGGAACAACAGACTGGTTCCAAATTGGGAAAGGAGTACATCAAGGCTGTATATTGTCACCCTGCTAAAGTGCCAGGCTGGATGAAGGACAAGCTGGAATCAAGATTTCAGGGAGAAATATCAATAGCCTCAGATATGCAGATGACACCACCCTTACGGCAGGAAGCAAAGAAGATCTAAGGAAGCTCTCGATGAAAATGAAAGAGGAGAGTGAAAAAGTTCACTTAAAACTCAACATTCAGAAAACAAAGACCATGGCATCCAGTCCCATCACTTCATGGCAAATTAGTGGGGAACAATGGAAACAGTATCAGACTTTATTTTGGAGGGCTCCAAAATCACTGCAGATGGTAACTGCAGCCATGAATTTAAAAGCCGTTTGCACCTTATAAGAAAAGTTATGACCAACCTAGACAACATATTAAAAAGCTGAAACATTACTTTGCCAACAAAGGTCCATCTAGTCAAAACTATGGTTTTTCCAGTAGTCATGCATGGGTGCGAGAGTTGGACTGTAAAGAAAACTGAGCACCAAAGAATTTATGCTTTTGAACTCTGTTATTGGAGAAGACTCTTGAGAGTCCCTTGGATTGCAAGGAGATCAAACCAATCAATCCTAAAGGAAATCAGTCCTGAATATTCATTGGAGGGACTGGTGCTGAAGCTCTAATACTTGGCCACCTGACATGAAGAACTGACTCATTTGAAAAGACTCTGTTGCTGGGAAAGATTGAAGGTGGGAAGAGAAGGGGATGACAGAGGATGAGATGGTTGGATAACATCACTGACTCAATGGACATGAGTTTGTGTAATCTCCAGAAGTTGATGATGGACAGGGTGGCCTGGCATGCTGCAGTCCATGGGGTCCCAAAGAGTTGCACACAACAGAAACTGAACTGAACTGTTGCAAGACTGGCTCAGTCTTTTGAGGGGTCTGTGCTCTTTTTTCTTGGGTCCTCGTGCACACAAGATTTTGTCTGTGCTCTCAAAGAGTCTATTTCCTCAGTCCTGTGGGATTTCTTTAATCAAATTCCACTTGCCTTCAAAGTCAAATTCTCTGGGGGTTTTCAGTCCCTTTATGGGATCCCCAAGTTGGGAAGTCTGTTGTGTGCCCTAGAAGCTTGGCAACATTTTGACAACTTCTTTGGTATAGTTGTTCTCCAGTTTGTGGGTTGCCTTCTTGGCTCTATGGTGGGGCTGATGGCGACCTCCTCCAAGAGGACTGAAGCCACATGCTGCACCTCCCAGATCTGCTGCAGCTAGAGCCCTGTCCCTGCATCAGGCCACTGCCGACCCGTGCCTCTTTAGGTGGCACTCACGCAGTCAAAGGCCAGTCTGACTCGGTCTTTTGTGGGGTTTCTGGGTCCTGGAGTGCACAAGGTTTTGTTTGAGCCTTCCAAGCATTTCTGGCAGGTATGGAGTTTGATGCTAAACACAGTTTCTCTCCTCCTGCTATCTTGTTGGGGCTTCTCCTTTGCCTTTAGATGTTGGGTATCTTTTTTGTGGGGATCTTACGTTCTTCTGTTGTTGATTGTTCAGTGGTTAGTTGCAATTTCAGAGACATGCATACATGAATGCATGTCTTTCTACTCCACCATCTTGTGTGAGCCTACAGTAGCTGCTCTCAAAAGTGAGTTCCCCTCTTTGGCCCTCTCAGATCTTCTGATTAGCAAATAAAATGGAATAAAGGAGATTAGCAGGAGAAGATCAAATGTATTAAGTGTGCACTGGAATTCATGTAAATATGAAGAATTCCAAAGACAGCAAAGCAAGGAAGAGCTGAGGATACAGGGCTTCAAGGGGGAGGTAAGGTAACTCACAGAAGATAAAAGAGTTAATGTTTGGTAAACAAGTGTTTCTGGGCCATTTAAACACAAGGGGACTCAGAGAGGACTCTGATCAAGTGGGTGTTGCTGGGTTTCTCCCTGTTCATTACACCCAGTACTTCACTATAGTTAACTGGGGTGAAGGCGCCTTCTTGGAACAGGCCTCATTTCTGAAATTCTTATGGGTTGTTAGAGGGAAGTTCAAAGGCTCTTCCTGAATCTATTGAGTCTTGACTGTTTTCAGCTCAAAATCATCCACATGCCAGAGGATCATCTGTTGAGGCAGCCTTCCTAGAGGCCCAGCACTCCCATAAGATTCTTCAGTAAATTACTTTAAAGTGATTTGTATGAATCACACCTTGAAAAGCAATTTCAGAAATATAAGGTTACAATGAACTCATTGTATTTAGGCCGAGCAAAGAAAAGAGGCAATTGCAAAGTTTCTACCTTAACTGAAATAGACGTGGGTTTGAAATAAAGGTGATTCACCAAGTGTTCTCCATGAGCAGGAGATTCAGCTGACAGGTCTGCTCCCAGAGATGGTTCTAAGGAACTCTGAGTTCTCCGAGCATTCTGTGCCCTCCTGAAACAACAAGCCTTCTGATGATTATTGCAGATCATGTTTGGGTTGAGGCTCACCTGACTATGGGCACCAGGGTACAAAAGTTTCTTGATGCTCATTTGGTTTTGTGACTCTCACAGAACTTGAGTTTTAAAAACCCACAAAGCTCTGAAGATTATTCCTGGTATCACTTTGATAGTCAGATAGAATTATTTATCAGCTTAGACACAGTGAAATAATGTTTCATTTACATATTGCTTCTGACCTGATCCTGCCGTTGTCTTTAGAAATGCTTTCACTTTCCAAGCAATAGCATAGTGGTATGCAGAAGGGAAATGTGGGCTGTTGTTTGGAGGAAGTATTGAAAGTCCCCAATTCGTGCTGGAACTGCTAAGGATACTCATGGACTTTGTCCAGTTCCAGGTTTGGAGAGCCTGGCTGTTTGTCAAAGAGAAGCTGGAGAAGGAGCTGGTGAGGGACCCAGGAGAGCAACAGGGCCCGTTTCTTTCTCCTGGAGAATGATAATGTCCAGGGGAGGTCTGCAAAGCTCTCTGTGCCTCTGCAAAGCTGGTGTGCTGTTACACAGGCTGCCTCCTTCAGGGGTTTGAGCTCATCCTGGAGGAATGAATCCCCGTGTTCCCTGTGTTATTTGTTATGATTCTACAGATGTATCACAAAGAGTTGCACTTCCTCTTTGAAAGAGTGGAATGGCTGGCAGCCCCATCTCTGGAGACCATGGCCGAGACCTGCAGTTCCTCTCCTTTGTCATCCCTGGGTGCTTGTCATGGCTTCACACCCACAGAGTGAGGGAGAACACACCTGTGGCCCTGGCTCTGTTCTCCAGGTCAGCGGTCCTGCCCTTGGAGGTTTGGCTAGAAAGCATCTCTCACTGCTGCTTGGGAAGAGGCCACTGTGGCCCAGTTGTGGCCCAGTTGTGGCTCAAGACCCGCCTCGTTACTTTGGTGCCATGTGGCCTATGCCTCTTTTGTCCTTCTGTTTACTTCATGGAAGTCTGAGCATTCTCCAGTCAGCAGCCTCTGGGCTCCAGGGCCTCAGCTGACACCCCCAGCTTGGCATTGATAAGAGTTCAGCCGTCTCCCCAGACTAGTCTCTGCAAGGACGGCAACAGGGCCTGTGAAGGGCAAATCTAGTCACTGTCTCCTCCCTGTCCTGGGCCTGTGCACCCTGCTCAGATGCCTGTCACCGCCCCCCCTCCTTCTGAGCTCCAAATGCCCCAGTCACTCTTTGGCTGCTCTGGGGTGCTGTGCTCCCTCCCTCTGCCCTGCTGTTCCCTTTGGTCCCAACCTCCCTGTCCAGGTGGTCAATTCTTACCAGTTACCTTACCTCAGCTGTGATCAACCAGGGCACCTCTGTGATCACCAACTTTCCCACGCCCCAAGGACTGTCTGGATCACTGCAATAATGTCACGCAAGAGGACTCCTGCCCCCTCACTAGTCTGAGGCCTCTTTGAGGAAGAGCCACATCTGTCTTTGTTCACAATTGCTTGCTCAGCAGGTCTGCATAAACAACCAGTGCATCAGATGAAAAAAGCAGTGGACTGCAACGTGCTGTCCTTGGGCACCCCCTGCTCTTCCGCTTCACCCTGCACCTGAGTGTGCTGTGCATACCCTGCATGTGTGCATGCTCAGTTGCTTCAGCTGTGTCTGCCTCTTTGCAACCCTGTGGACTGTAGCCTGCCAGGCTCCTCTGACCATGGGATTCTCCAGGCAAGAATACTCGGGTGGGTTGCCATGCCCTCCTCCAGGGGATCTTCCAGACCCAGGGATTGAATTCATGTCTCTTACATCTCCTGCTTCAGTAGGCAGGTTCTTTACTGCTAGCACCAGCTGGGAAGTCCCTGGGCATAACTTGCTTGATTATATATAATTTGTCTAAATCAATTGCACCACGGTGATGAATACAGAATGAAGATATTTGAAGAATCACACATGATAAAACATATGGGGCTTTCCTTGGACAGACTCCCCCAGGTCCTCCATCTGCCTTTTGTCTGCAGAAAACCTTTAGCCAAAGAATGAATTTAATCAAAGAAGTGAGAAAATGTGGATGCAAAGGAAAGAAAGCAGTCAAACAGGACTAAATAATAATAGTTTGATCATTAAATAAAATAAAAAACCTTTAGTTCTTTCTCAAGGGCTATAGATAATACTCAGCCATATCCTTTGAGCTGTTTTTTAGATACTAAAACCCCCACCAGCTGGAAAAAGTTATTTACATTATAACCAGATTGTAGCTATGACATACGTGTGTGCTAAGTCACTTCAGTCTGTGACCTTATGGACCTAAGCTGTCACAATTCTAAGAACTGGTCCCAAGGAAATGGGAAAAAAAACCCCTAGAACTAAAGATCAACTTTACTTAAAACAATGAAAATGACTATGATCAGACCACCACATGTCTGTCAGAATTGACTGTGCTATTGTGTATGTAGTTGTTTCCTCTTCTATATACCTCGGAAACTCCCCTTTATTAAGTAAAACTCTTGCCCACTGATCAGCAGGAGCTAGTTTGCCTTTGGACACGAATCCGCTCTCTCCCCTGGTTGCCAGCCTCCAAAATAAAGCAACCGTTCCTTTCTACGAATATTGCCTAAGTACTGGCTTTCAAGTGGCAAACAGCTGTACCTGAGTTTCAGTAACACAGAATGTTCTGAAGTCATTTGCAGCAAACATTACTGTTGTGCATTGGTTACATTTTCAAATCTACTTGTTTATGCTTCCTGCTTACCTAACTAGGTCTCTCTGAATGTCTGGAGACACTGGTTTCTGCTTCAGCCAGGCCTTTTTTGGTGACACTGGGGTTCAACCAGGCAGCAGTCTCGGGAAGGAAGGGACATCTCTTCCTGTCTTGGAGAGGACACTCCTTGTAGGCAGTGGTGCAAGCCATGAGCTCCTCTCTGCTAGCATCCTTCTCTAAATTAATGGGACTTAGTCTTTGGATAAGCAGCTGGACTTCAGCTCTGGATTGGCTAAGTGAAAGTGAAAGTGATTACAAGGACAAACTTGCAGAAAGGTACACATCAGCTAACTTTGGACTTTATTCCTTTCACCTCTTATACTGGAACAACAGTATAATTAATCTATTATTGGTTTGGAGTGTGTTATTCATTTATTGGCTTATTAAGAACCATTATTTTGTATGCTATTGGCTTGTGAAATATTGTAAGTTATAATTTAGCAGTGAAGCTGTGCTTAATACATTACTGGCAAAAACAAGCTTGGTCTTTGAGAATAATTTGACTCAAAACCAAACAGTTATTAAAAAAAAATAACAAAACCAAAAGCAATTTAATAAAAAAAAAATCCCCCCAAACAATTTGCTATTTGGCATTATATTTTTAAGATTTTTAAACCCCCCTTCTCCCATCCACATGTGATAGCTGCTACTAGGGTCCAGTCTACACCAACTGTGTGTTTACTGATGACAATGATGACGGCATCTTTAGTCCACAGGTGATTGATTTTCACAGTGACAGACCCGAGGCTTTGTGATGAATGACCAAGGGAAGCACCACAAGAGGCAGCAATGCTTTCTGGATAAAAGCAATTGTTCCAGTGTAGTTATACTAAGTGCTTTTATTGGATTTCAAAATTTTTTAGTTAGTAATCCTTGTGGGAGATACATGACAGCATCACTGAGCAGGTATTTGATTGACACCGGACTGGCTGTCAGCCATGCTGGCTCACCGTGCCAGTGTCTGGCACACTCACCACAGTCACACTCACTTTTGCACAGGAGCTCAGAGCTCCTGTGCTAACACCTCCCTGCTCTCTGTTCTTAGAGGCAAGTGCTGGCTTTTCTGAATCTTTCTGTTTTTAAAAATAACAGCTGTAACACTGGGCAGTGATTGATTGATCAGTGATTTAATAAAGAGGTGCTGCCTTATACTTTCTGATGGCTATCTTAGCAAAGTGGGCTTTTTGTAGACAATTCTGAGGTAAGTATAGGGCAGATCAAATTCAGAGGCAACTCTTCTTGCTGCATGGGTGCTTTCCCCAAATACACAATCCCATCCAGTCTCCATGGCACTCTGGTGGTACAGGGTTTGCTGCACACATTTTTCATGTGTGAAGTCTGAGACTTGGACAGGATAGAGAGCTTGGCAAGGTCAGGTCTGGCAATTATGTCTTCTGACTAGGAGGCCCACACTGCATAGCTATTCTTTGCAATTTGTATGTGTGTGTGTGTGCATGTGTGCATGTGTTGAATCCAAGAGAAGCAAGGTCAACTTCAGCTTTTGCAAACAGTCAAGAGAGAAAGCCAGCAGAGGCAGGTAAAACCTGGCTTCTTAAACACGCTGTGAGGGTGTTTATGCTCCAAGCAGTGTACAAACTGAGTCCAAGAATTTCCAAGTCACCACATCAAGAATGCCGTTGGGCAAATCCTTCTTGAATCTTAATTATTTGTTCAGTAATTGGTGGCATTTATCTGTTATAATTTGTCAACTGAAAAAGCAAACAGCTTGAACTCATTTGTAGAAAATCACGTCTGGAAGGACCAACAGAATAATCATGAGGGAAATGTTGCTGGAAACCACTAAGCAAGTGATTACAGGGAGAGGAAAGATGAGCTGTGTTTCAGTCTGTGCTGTTGAGTGGTCCTGGGAAATGCCAGTGGCCAATGAGAAATCAAGTTGAAATTCACACTCAGCCAGTCAAGTAGCTTATCATATATGGAAACGTGGGCTAGAGCAAGAGAGCAAGAGAAGCAGGGAAGGGAGATGCCTGGGGACTCTGAATCTCTGAGGCGAGAGAACATGCTGCCTACCAGCAAAGAGCAGGTGGTGTCTGTTGCTGATTAGCTGCTCAGTCGTGTCTGAGTCTTTCTAACTCTATGGATTCTAGCTAGCCAGGCTCCTCTGTCCATGGGATTTTCCAGGCAAGAATACTGGAGTGGGTTGCCATTTCCTTCCTCAGGGAATCTTCCCGACCCAGGAATTGAACCCACATCTCCTTCATTGGCAGGCAGATTCTCTACCATTGAGCCACCAGGGATTTTCACCAAGAATTAACCAGCAAAAAGCAGGTATATTCCACTGAAAATTAGGACAGACTACAGAGCAATCCAACTGTAAAACACTTCCTTCTTTTTTCCTTCTGCAAAACAGCCTTTACAATAAAAGGCGATGGACCCCAGATCATGCTGTATGTTTTAAGAAAGAGAGCATTAGAGTCTTCTTCCCTCCATCCTCCCTTCCCTCTCTTCACCCTCTGTTCTTCCTTCCATGTGTGTCTTTGGATAGCCCTCCCATTTCTTCTCTCCTTCCCTCCCTCCATACTTCTATTTATTCTTCCAGTCATCCACCCACCCACTAGCATACATTCAAAAAATATCTTTATATTGCCAATGATGTTCCAGGGAGGAAATTCTGGGAATACAGCCATGGTCAAAGCAACATGGCTCCATTTCTTCTGGAGTTTACCATCTCAGGTGGGTACAGATGGGACCAAAGCAGGAGAGCTCTTCCTGGTCAGTGCAGATACACCTCCCTTGCGGAGCTCTGCAGCAGACACCGTGATGTTCCAGGCTGCTGCTGCTGCTCCAGGGTGCACTCTCATAAAGCTACAGAGTGCATCCTGTTTTGAAGACTTCATGTACAGTGACTGACTTAATTCCGTGACTGACAGCCTTATGGGGTTTGCGCTGTTTTACCATTTAACTAATGAGGAAATCGAGCCACAGGGACACGTGGTGAGTGCCACGGGGTCCTAGCCTTTGGCAGAGGGTCACCCGTCTCCCCTCACCTTCTCTCCCCCTGCTCTCCAGGAGTTTCTCTGCTGGCCTGTCTGTGCTGTATGCCACATCCCCTCCCCAGAGGAATTTGAGGATGTGCGGCCACTACAGAAAAATTCTGTTTGCTCAAGAAGCTTGGGCCACATTTATAAGAAAATAAAATATTTATTCCTCTGAAACTCATTTTGTCCCTTATTCTTATAAATCCCTTCTTTGCCATCAGTGGAAGTGACTGGAGAAGCAACACGTGTGACTCATGGGTCAAAGCATCCTGAGAACAAATGATGCTGTCTCGCCTGATGAGCAGCCGTCTGAGTGTGTTTGCCAGTAGTGACGCTGAGCCCTGGGGTGGAGATCTGGGCAGGGTTGCTCTCAGCGCACTGTGTGCAGAGAACTGAGGCCACAGAGTGAAAGGATGCTCCCATCCTACAGCCACAGGCTGCAAAGCAAGGAGGAGAGGCTAAGCCTTTTATTTCTAGACAGCTCTCCAGGGCAGTCCTGCTCACACCATCTCTACTGAGCTGCTCTTATTTCTAGCTTGTCATCTGTTCAGCACAGATTTCCTGCTGTCTGCCATCACACTCTAGAGGTTCAGGCTTCCTGATATGCTTTGGTTCTTTCTCCAGCTTGGACTGTTCATCTTTATTTTCACAGGAAGATTCTCCAATGACTAACTAAGCCCCATGGTGGCCATCCTCTGTTCTGACCTCCACATCTGCAGAAACTACACTTTCTCAGATCATCTGCGACACCATGATCGAATGCTATCAGTTTTTCCATGCTATATTTTTCATATTTGTATCCAGCAGTCAATCTGACCCTTGAAAGGTTTTCCATCCTGGTCTAAATGATGTTACATTTGTGGTTCTGCTCACATCTTTTTTGGCCCCTTTTATGTTCCTACTTTTGACTGCAGACATTCCTAACCCCTCTCTTACTATGCCCTCTCTTGGAAACCTCAAACCTTCTCACAGCTTTAGCCATTATTTCTATAAACATGATTCCAAAATTCCTATTTCTAGTGTGTCTCATCTCTACAGCAGCAGCTCTGTTCTTTTCTATAGTACTTTTAAATTAGACCCCAAATAATTACAAATCAAGCTTCCTTCTTTCATATCAGCCTGCTTTCTTTCCAAGATTCTGTCTCTGAAGGTTGTATCATCCTTTCTCTTGGAGTCACACTTCATGCTCCTTCCCACGGTCTGCATCCCACCAGTCTCTCCTTCCTTTGCTGACTTTGCTCCTTGCTTCTGCTTCTTCCTTCCCATTCTCTGCCATCACCCTGAGGACATCAAGCCTGATTGTCCTCACTTCAAGCCTTTATTTCAGTCAACTTTTTGTTGGTGTTGGGTAGAAAGATATTGTCCTGTACCCATCTAGATTCTTTTGGCTGGTTTCAGAATTAAACTGACATGAGACAGATTAACAGAAGAAAATAAAAGTTTGGTAACAAGTATATATGGGAGCTTCCCAGGTGGTGCTAGTGGTAAAGAACCTGCCTGTCAATGCAGGAGACCAAAGAGATGTGGGTTCAGTCTCTGGGTTGGGAAGATCCACTGGAAGAGGGCATGACAACCCACCAGTATTCTTGCCTGGAAAATGTCATGGATCGAAGAGCCTGCTGGACTAGAGTCCATAGGGTTGCAAAGAGTTGGACATGACTGAAGCACTTTAGCATGCACATACATGAGAGAGGCCCAGGAAAACTAACTCCCCAAATGACTGAAGCCCTCGCCTTAAATACCATCTTCAGCTAAAGACAAAAAGAATGTTAGGGGTAGTGGCTTAGGACTTCAAAGGGAAGAAAGGCACTTCACGTGAAGATAGAAAAGCATTTGTTACTTAAATGTTTGCTGGGTCAAGCAGAGACAATGAGAAACAGAGATGAACTTTAGAAAACAGACTTTACTGGTTTCCTCCCTGTCTCCATGCCTCCTGTATACTATACTCATCTATGGTGATAGCTCCCTTCCTGGAACAGGTCCTCTGTCTACATTCTCATTTTATTTTTTAAATATATGCAACTTCACTTGTCAATTATATGCTGTTAAAACTGGGAAAATATATGAAGCAAAATTTGATAATATTGAAAAGAGAAATACAACTCTACAATAAGAATTGGAGAAATCACTATCTCATCCTCAATACTGGATAGAACAACCAGACAGAAGTAAGGAACTAGAGGACTTTAACAACACAAACCAGGTAGAGTGTTCTGGTTTGCCATTCCCTTCTCCAGGCAAATCAACTATACCCCAATACAAAATATCCAACAACAAAATACACATTCTTCTTAAGTATACATGCAAAATTAAATAATAAGAGCCAAAAGGTGGAATCAACCCACGTGTCCACTGACAGATAAATGGATTTAAAACATATATATATATATATATAATATATATAATATATATATTATATATATATAATCTTACTAACCCCATATAAATATATACACACATACAAATTTGAAAGACTAATACATGTGGGAAATAGACTTATTTTTGAGGTGTCCTACAGGGCAGAGATTGACCAAATAGAGAAGGCATAAGGAACTAGCTTTTGGCTTAAGGACAGTTGGTGGAAAAAAATCAAGCAAAACTAAGAAGGCCACTGCTGTAGCTGTTGTAAAAGGAATTCAGGCAACAGGTCCTCTTCAGTGCTTGTTAATCTTATGACAGAATGCGTTAACTGTAATTTTAATGTTTCAGCTAATATAAGAGGGAAAGTGGATCTAATAAGATGTTTGTCCTCATCTTGTTCCTACCTCTTCACCCCTCTTTCTTCCCAAAGTTAGTTTCATAGATGAATAGGTGAGTGGTGGTTTGTTAGACCTTTGATATATATCAATGAATAAAATGGTGATGGACAGGAGGCCTGGTGTGTTGCAGTCCATGGAGTCACAAAGAGTCATTCACAACTGAACTGAACTGAATGAATAAAACAAACACCTAAGCCAGTTCCTGTCACATACTAGACACCCAAATATTTGAATGAAGAATGAGTAAAAACTCATGAAGTGTTTAATTTTATGTCCCCTGCCTCAATATTAGCTGCTACAGCCAGATACAGGTGACCTATATTGACATCAGAGGTATTTTTGCATGTGATGAGTCACTCTTACAATTTTCCACATTTTAAAGAGAAATAAATGTGGGAAGATTTTCAAGTATAGCACTGAGAGATCTAGAGTTCATTGAGTTGGGTAACTAGGAGGGTCTGTGCTGGTGCTCCTCTTAAAAATGTATTTATTTTATTTACTTTTGGTAGCGCTGGGTCTTCGTCGCTGCACATGGGCTGTCTCTAGTTGTGGCCAGTGGGGGCTTTGCTCCAGGTGCAGTGCACGGCTTTTCGGTGCCATGGCTTCTTTTGTGGAGCACAGGCTCTGGGCTCACAGGCTTCAGTGCTGTGGAACGTGGGTTCAGGAGGTGTGGCACACTGGCTTAGCTGCTCTGTGGCAGATGGGGTCTTCCCAGACCAGGGATCAAACCCGTGTGCCCTGCATTGCCAGGCTGATTCTTATCCACTGTACCCCCAAGGAAGTCCTGTGCTGGTTCTGCTATTGTTTAGAAAGAAAGATGTAATCTTGCAGTTAGTAAGACAGATGATTTTTGTCGTTGCTGGTTAGTCGCTAAGTTATGTCTGATTCTTTGTAACCTCACAGACTGCAGCCTGCCAGACTTCTCTGTCCATGCGATTTCTCAGGCAAGAATGCTGGAGTGGGTTGCCATGTCTTTTTCCTCTCTATCTACATTCTTTGGGCAATCAGGAGGAAGATTATCTGATACACCCTTGAAAACTTTTAAAGAGCATACCTTCATTATACATATTCTCTTGAAAGTGAAAGTCACTCAGTCCTGTCCAACTCTTCGTGACCCCAGGGACTATACAGTCCTTGGAATTCTTCAGGCCAGAATACTGGAGTGGGTAGACTATCCCTTCTCCAGCAGATCTTCCACACCCAGGAATCCAACCAGGGTTCCCAGCATTGGAGGAGGATTCTTTACCAACTGAGCCATCAGGGAAGCCCTTTCCCTTACTTACCAGGGAAGCATATTTCCTTAAACACTATTGCAGACTCCAGGAAACATGGCCCCAACTCAGAATGCCAAGTGCCTCTGAAAGGTTGTTGTTGAATCACGACGCTGGGATTCTTGGCCCCTGGAGGAGAATTCAATCCGGGGCCAGAGATGAGGCTTGATTGCTCAGAGCTTTTGTGTAATAAAGTTTTATTAAAGTATAAAGGAGATAGGGAAAGCTTCTGACATAGGCATCAGGAGGGGGCAGAAAGAGTACTCCCCTGCTAGTCTTTAGCTGAATGTTATATAGTCACAAGCAGCCTGTTAATAAGAGAAAGGAATGTCTCAAAACTCAGAATGGCACCAGGCCCCTCACCCATAAGATGTATTTTGGGATAATCTTGGCACCAAATGGTTTATCTTGGGCCATAAAATGATTAACTTGAATCTTGAAGAAGGGCAGATCACCATACATATAGTTTCATTTACATAGATTAGAGGAACAATATCAGAGTATAACATACTGGTTTATCAAGTAGGTTCTGAGCCCAAAAGGCAGAAAGACTTGAAGACAGAGTTTGGGGTAAATGCATAGTACATTAGCATAGCTTAAGATAAACATTTCCACAAGAAAAAGGCAGAGGAACCAGAGATCAAATTGCCAACATCTGCTGGATCATGCAAAAAGCAAGAGAGGTCCAGAAAAACATCTACTTCTGCTTTATTGACTATGCCAAAGCCTTTGACTGTGTGGATCACAATAAACTGTGGAAAATTCTGAGAGAGATGGGAATACCAGATCACCTGATTTGCCTCTT
>SJYX01019483.1:24774-79621 GCA_006410675.1 Oreotragus oreotragus
CATCCGGTCCCATCACTTCATGGGAAATAGATGGGGAAACAGTGGAAACAGTGTCAGACTTTATTTTTTTGGGCTCCAAAATCACTGCAGATGGTGACTGCAGCCATGAAATTAGAAGACGCTTACTCCTTGGAAGAAAGGTTATGACCAACCTAGATAGTATATTCAAAAACAGAGACGTTACTTTGCCAACTAAGGTCCATCTAGTCAAGGTTATGGTTTTTCCTGTGGTCATGTATGGATGTGAAAGTTGGACTGTGAAGAAAACTGAGCACCAAAGAATTAATGCTTTTGAACTGTGGTGTTGGAGAAGACTCTTGAGAGTCCTTTGGACTGCAAGGAGATCCAAGCAGTCCATTCTGAAGGAGATCAACCCTGGGATTTCTTTGGAAGGAATGATGCTAAAGCTGAAACTCCAGTACTTTGGCCACCTCATGCGAAGAGTTGACTCATTGGAAAGGACTCTGATGCTGGGAGGGATTGGGGGCAGGAGGAGAAGGGAACGACCGAGGATGAGATGGCTGGATGGCATCATGGACTCGATGGACGTGAGTCTGAGTAAACTCCGGGAGATGGTGATGAACAGGAAGGCCTGGCATGATGCGATTCATGGGGTCGCAAAGAATCGGACACGACTGAGCGACTGAACTGAACTGAACTAACTTCAGGTGAAACCAGGTGTCATTATGGCAACACAGAATTTTAAAAGAAACCTCTTTTTAAATTTGTATAGAGAAGGAAAAAATATCACTAGTTTGTTTCCTCCTGCCGCTTAAGAGAGATAAAAATGTCTGACATTTGCAGGCTATTTCCTCCGTTTGGAGACCCCTGGCCTTCCTGACTGTTACCCTCTCACCTCTTCATCAGCCCATCTATTCAGCCATGTTGATAAGTTCTCTTGACATACCCAATACCTGTTCCTACCACCATATTTTTACAAAAAGCCTTTAAAAAACTTAATTTTTATTTTATATTGGGGTATAGTTGATTTATTGGAGAAGAGAATGGCAGCCCACGCTAGTATTCTTGCCTAGAGAATTCCATGGCCAGAGGAGCCTGGTGAGCTGCAGTTCATGGGGTTGCAAGGAGTTGGACATGACTAAGTGACTAACACACACATACATAGTTGATGTAATGGGTCCCATGGTGACTCAGCAGTAAAGAGTTTACCTGTAATGCAGGAGACATGGGTTTGATCCTTGGGTTGGGAAGATTCCCTGGAGAAGGACATGGCAACCTACTCCAGTATTCTTGCCTAGAGATTCCACAGACAGAGGAGCCTGGCAGGCTACAGTCCATTGGGTTGCAAAGAGTTGGACATGACTGAAGGACTGAGTACACACAATCATAGCTGATTTATAATGAGTGGGACAACAGAGGATGAGATGGCTGGATGGCATCACTGACTCGATGGACGTGACTCTGAGTGAACTCCGGGAGTTGGTGATGGACAGGGAGGCCTGGTGTGCTGCGATTCATGGGGTCGCAGAGAGTCGGACATGACTGAGCGACTGAACTGAATTTCAAGTGTACAGCAAAATGATTCAGTTATACATATACATACATTCATTCTGTTTCAGATTCTTTTCTCTTATAGGTTGTTACAGAATACTGAGTAGAGTTCCCTATGCTATCCAGTAGGTCCTTGTTGATTATCTATTTTATATATAATAGTGTGTATATTTTAATCCCAAACTCTTAATTCATTCCTCCCCCTACCTTTTCCCTTTGATAACCACGTTTGTTTTCTAGGTTTGTGAGTCTGTTTCTGTTTTGTAAATAAGTTCATTTGTACCATTTTTTTTTAGATTCCACTTAGAAGCAATATCATATGATGGTTGTCTTTCTCTTTCTGACTTAGTTCACTTATTATGATAATCTCTAGGACCATCCATGTTGCTGTAAATGGCATTACTTCATTCTTTTTTACCTGATGAGTATCTCATTATATATACATATCACATCTTCCTTATCCATTCATCTGTCAGTGGACACTTAGGTTATTCCCAGTTTGCCTGCATGAAGTGCTTTGCCTGTCCTCTCTATTCCATCAACCAAATCCCACTCATTCTTCAAAGACCACCTGAGGCCTTTCTCCTCCTTCATGAATACTTTCTTCCTTGTTCCAACCAGCAGTTATCTCTGAAACATCTTAGAGCTGGAAGTACACTGGCTCCCAGATATTTCAGACTATGGAATAAGGCTGAGCTGGCAAGTAGGTATGCTCAAGAGTTTAATAATAATGTAGTGTTTGTGGGTCTGCTGTGGGTATTGGGAATTTCATTTTTATGGACCTACCCACAAGATTCTGATGTGAGATATGTGTTCAGTATGTAACTCTCAATCTCGTTTATGTTGACTTTCTGCAGATCAGACGTTCTTTACCTAGCTAAGGTGTGCAAGCAGCTTCAGGATGGGTTAATCACCATGGTGGCATCCTGCTGGAAACACAAGGAGCATGAGAGAGTCACATTTACAAGAAGCCTCC
The DNA here is from genome assembly GCA_006410675.1 of Oreotragus oreotragus. NCBI lineage: Eukaryota > Metazoa > Chordata > Mammalia > Artiodactyla > Bovidae > Oreotragus > Oreotragus oreotragus. The sequence goes on from SJYX01019483.1 coordinate 27,263, forward strand.
AAATCAACCTTCCCCACACAACTCTAACAAGGTAGATGTGTGCATCCATTCATCTGTTTTTCATTAAGTCCATCCATTCACTTAACAAGCACATACTGGTCGCTGTCAAGGTCCTGGTAAGTAAGGAGGTAAGTTCACTCAGGAGAGGAGAACCCCTGCATCCCATCTGACAGAAGTTTTGCTGCCAGATCAGCAGAATGCTATGGGAGCCCAAGGAAGAAAACAGTTACATTTTTGAAGAGTCCATAAATTCTTCAAAGAAGAGGTGACGTGGGTGACATTTGAGCTGGGTTCAGTTCAGTTCAGTTCAGTCACTCAGTCGTGTCCAACTCTTTACGACCCCATGAATCGCAGCACGCCAGGCCTCCCTGTCCATCACCAACTCTGAAGTTCACTCAGACTCACATCCATCAAGTCGGTGATACCATCCAGCCATCTCATCCTTGGTCGTCCCCTTTTCCTCCTGCCCCCAATCCCTCCCAGCATCAAAGCAATTTCCAATGAGTCAACTCTTCGCATGAGGTGGCCAAAGTACTGGAGTTTCAGCTTTAGCATCACTCCTTCTGAAGAACATCCAAGGCTGATCTCCTTCAGAATGGACTGGTTGGATCTCCTTGCAGTCCAAGGGACTCTCAAGAGTCTTCTCCAACATCACAGTTCAAAAGCATCAATTCTTCGGCGCTCAGCTCTCTTCACAGTCCAACTCTCACATCCATACATGACCACTGGAAAAACCATAGCCTTGACTAGATGGACCTTTGTTGGCAAAGTAATGTCTCTGCTTTTGAATATGCTATCTAGGTTAGTCATAACTTTCCTTCCAAGGAGTAAGCATCTTTTAATTTCATGGCTGCAGTCACTATCTGCAGTGATTTTCGAGCCACAGAAAATAAAGTCTGACCATGTTTCCACTGTTTCCCCATCAGTGAGGGCTAAACAGAGAGGAAAGAGGGGCATTCCTAGGAGAAATGAAAGTGTGATAGAGCAGAGCAAAGGTCAGAAGTTGACACTACTTGGAGAGAAAAATGAATGGTTCCATGTGACTAGAGGGGATAAATGGAGAGATGGTGTCAGGAAATACAGGCAAGAAACGGAGGTCAGACAGCACTGTGGGAGTTGTCTAAAGGCTCTACATCAGACCTGTGTTCTGGGATCATAAAGCTTGCCACAGGACAGAGAGTAAGAAATAGGGAAGATCTTGTAGACTGAGAACATGACCATGCAGCTGTCACAGGGAACCCAGGGAAGGTGGACAAGCCCTCGGTCTTCTGACGCGTGAGTGAAAATCCAGAGAAGGCAGCAGTTGGAGGGACAGTGACTGGTCTCCATTCATCCCTACCAATTCTCTTTTGCTGCCTCTCCATCCATCAGTTTTTTTCCCAAGTTGTCAGCCTCAGCCACTGGGTGAATAGTGATGCTGTTAACCAAGACAAGGGCCAAAAAGTAGCACAGATTTGTGGGGGAGGAAAGAAAATAAAGTCTGATGCTGTTTCCACTGTTTCTCCATCTCTTTCCCATGCAGTGATGGGACCAGATGCCATGATCTTTGTTTTCTGAATGTTGAGCTTTAAGCCAACTTTTCCACTCTCCTCTTTCACTTTCATCAAGAGGCTTTTTAGTTCCTCTTCACTTTTTGCCATAAGGGTGGTGTCATCTGCATATCTGAGGTTATTGATATTTCTCCCAGCAATCTTGATTCCAGCTTGTGCTTCTTTCAGCTCAGCGTTTCTCATGATGTACTCTGTATAGAAGCTAAATAAGCAGGGTGATAATATACAGCCTTGACGTACTCCTTTTCCTATTTGGAACCAGTCTGTTGTTCCATGTCCAGTTCTAACTGTTGCTTCCTGACCTGCATATAAGTTTCCCAAGAGGTAGGTCTAGGGCCTGAGTTAAATTCTTGGTTGGAGAAACTAAGATCCCACATGACACTTGGCATGGCCCAAAAAGAGAAAAGAAAGAGCTTACAAGTTAAACAATTAGTGTCCAAAAAAACAAAAACAGAAGCAAAACCCCACAGCAGTGTGAAATAAATGGAAGTGTTGGGTGATAGGAAGGGTGAAAACAGGCCTCCTGAACCCAGAATTTGTCATAAGAAACATTATTTGTTATCTGTCATTGAAGGAGAGAGGAGATAGAGATTTATTGGAAGTACCAGGAAGATATTATGTGCAAGGAAGAAACCATTATTTATGATGTAGTGTAGTGATGATATATCCACAATCTATCATTACAGTGAATTTCATTATCTTTTTACTTGTATAATTTATTTACCTCCTCAAAAGCTCAACAGATTCTCATATTTAGGAAATGTTCATTAAGTAAAAATTATATTTTATACACCATTTTAAAAATAAGAGTTAAAGTAAGATAAAAAAGAAAAAAAATACATTTCTTGACTTGCTCAATGTTGCAAGACAGTGTGAAGGATGAATAATAACACAGTAATCTTAGTTTCTATCAAACATTATTTTCTGAGGTCCCAGTTACAGGCATTGTTTTATATTACTTTTTTAAGCTGGTCAGGAAGTGTAATGCCTAACATGTATTTACTTCACATGAGACTAAATTCTTTAGTATTTATTTGTGGTCCCATATTTTCTTGAATGAAATCGTAGACAATCTCAGTATTATTTAAATTGATGTTTATCATATGCAGGATAAAAATAATTTGTCTACTAAGACTTAACATGATGTCAGAGAATCCACCGTATTCCCTAACTTTATGTTTCTAGGTTCTTTAGGTCTTTTGTGAGAAAATGACATAAATATACATGTATCAAGATGTCTTTGATTCTTAACAATTTCTTGTTTCATACCTACCACCATCATACAATAATTAAAAAACATTCAGTTCAGTTCAGTCACTCAGCCATGTCTGATTCTTTGTGACCCCATGGACTGCAGCACACCAGGCTTCCCTGTCCATCACCAACCCCCAGACTTTGCTCAGACTCATGTCCATTGAGTTGGTGATGCCATCTAACCATCTCATCCTCTGTCATTCCCTTCTCCTCCTGCCGTCAATCTTCCCCAGCATCAGGGTCTTTTGCAATGAATCAGTTCTTCACATTAGGTGGTCAAAATATGGAGTTTCAGCTTCAGCATCAGTTTTTCCAATGAATATTCAGGGATGATTTTGTTTAGGATGAACTTTTGGAACTTCTTGCAGTTCAAGGGACCCTCAAGAGTCTTTTCCAGCACCACAGTTCAAAAGCACAAATTCTTCAGTGCTCATCTTTCTTTACAGTCCAACTCTCACATCCATACATGACTACTGGAAAAATCATAGCTTTGACTAGATAGACCTTTGTTGGCAAATGTTTCTGCTTTTCCCATACATCAACATGAATCCACCACAGGTATACATGTGTTCCCCATCCTGAACTCCCTTCCCTCCTCCCTCCCCATACCATCCTTCTGGGTCATTTCAGTGCACCGGCCCCAAGCATCCAGTATCATGCATCGAACCTGGACTGGCGATTCATTTCATATATGATATTATACATGTTTCAATACCCTTCTCCCAAATCATCCCACCCTCTCCCTCTCCCACAGAGTCCAAAAGACTGTTCTATACATCTGTGTCTCTTTTGCTATCTTACATAAAGGGTTATCATTACCATCTTTCTAAATTCCATATATATGCGTTAGTATACTTTATTGGTGTTTTTCTTTCTGGCTTACTTCAGTCTGTATAATAGGCACCAGTTTCATCCACCTCATTAGAACCGATTCAAATGTATTCTTTTTAATGGCTGAGTAATACTCCATTGTGTATATGTACCACAGCTTTCTTATCCATTCATCTGCTGATGGACATCTAGGTTGCTTCCATGTCCTGGCTATTATAAGCAGTGCTGTGATGAACATTGGGGTACACGTGTCTCTTTCAATTCTGGTTTCCTCGGTATGTTTGCCCAGCAGTGGGATTGCTGGGTCATAAGGCAGTTCTATTTCCAGTTTTTAAAGGAATCGCCACACTGTCCTCCATAGTGGCTGTACTAGTTTGCATTCCCACCAACAGTGTAAGAGGGTTCCCTTTTCTCCACACCCTCTCCAGCATTTATTGCTTGCAGACTTTTGGATCGCAGCCATTCTGACTGGTGTGAAGTGGTATCTCATTGTGGTCTTGATTTGCATTTCTCTGATAATGAGTGACGTTGAGCATCTTTTCATGTGTTTGTTAGCCATCCGTATGTCTTCTTTGGAGAAATGTCTATTTAGTTCTTTGGCCCATTTTTTGATTGGGTCGTTTATTTTTCTGGAATTGAGCTGTATAAGTTGCTTGTATATTTTTGAGATTAGTTGTTTGTCAGTTGCTTCATTTGCTATTATTTTCTCCCATTCAGAGGGCTGTCTTTTCACCTTGCTTATAGTTTCCTTTGTTGTGCAGAAGCTTTTAATTTTAATTAGATCCCATTTGTTTATATTTGCTTTTATTTCCAGTATTCTGGGAGGCGGATCATTGAGGATCCTGCTGTGATTTATGTCGGAGAGTGTTTTGCCTATGTTCTCCTCTAGGAGTTTTATAGTTTCTGGTCTTACATTTAGATCTTTAATCCATTTTGAGTTTATTTTTGTGTGTGGTGTTAGAAAGTGATCTAGTTTCATTCTTTTACAAGTGGTTGACCAGTTTTCCCAGCACCACTTGTTAAAGAGATTGTCTTTACTCCATTGTATATTCTTGCCTCCTTTGTCAAAGATAAGGTGTCCATATGTGTGTGGATTTATCTCTGGGCTTTCTATTTTGTTCCATTGATCTATATTTCTGTCTTTGTGCCAGTACCACACTGTCTTGATGACTGTGGCTTTGTAGTAGAGCCTGAAGTCAGGTAAGTTGATTCCTCCAGTTCCATTCTTCTTTCTCAAAATTGCTTTGGCTATTCGAGGTTTTTTGTATTTCCATACAAATCTTGAAATTATTTGTTCTAGTTCTGTGAAAAATACCGCTGGTAGCTTGATAGGGATTGCATTGAATCTGTAGATTGCTTTGGGTAATATATTCATTTTCACTATATTGATTCTTCCAATCCATGAACATGGTATATTTCTCCATCTATTAGTGTCCTCTTTGATTTCTTTCATCAGTGTTTTATAGTTTTCTATATATAAGTCTTTAGTTTCTTTAGGTAGATATATTCCTAAGTATTTTATTCTTTTCGTTGCAATGGTGAATGGAATTGTTTCCTTAATTTCGTTTTCTACTTTCTCATTATTAGTGTATAGGAATGCAAGGGATTTCTGTGTGTTGATTTTATATCCTGCAACTTTACTATATTCATTGATTAGCTCTAGTAATTTTCTGGTGGAGTCTTTAGGGTTTTCTATGTAGAGGATCATGTCATCTGCAAACAGTGAGAGTTTTACTTCTTCTTTTCCAATTTGGATTCCTTTTATTTCTTTTTCTGCTCTGATTGCTGTGGCCAAAACTTCCAGAACTATGTTGAATAGTAGCGGTGAAAGTGGACATCCTTGTCTTGTTCCTGACTTTAGGGGAAATGCTTTCAATTTTTCACCATTGAGGATAATGTTTGCTGTGGGTTTGTCATATATAGCTTTTATTATGTTGAGGTATGTTCCTTCTATTCCTGCTTTCTGGAGAGTTTTTATCATAAATGGATGTTGAATTTTATCAAAGGCCTTCTCTGCATCTATTGAGATAATCATATGGCATTTATTTTTCAATTTGTTAATGTGGTGAATTACATTGATTGATTTGCGAATATTGAAGAATCCTTGCATTCCTGGGATAAAGCCTACTTGGTCATGGTGTATGATCTTTTTAATGTGTTGTTGGATTCTGATTGCTAGAATTTTGTTGAGGATTTTTGCATCTATGTTCATCAGTGATATTGGCCTGTAGTTTTCTTTTTTTGTGGCATCTTTGTCAGGTTTTGGTATTAGGGTGATGGTGGCCTCATAGAATGAGTTTGGAAGTTTACCTTCCTCTGCAATTTTCTGGAAGAGTTTGAGTAGGATAGGTTTTAGCTCTTCTCTAAATTTTTGGTAGAATTCAGCTGTGAAGCCGTCTGGACCTGGCCTTTTGTTTGTTGGAAGATTTCTGATTACAGTTTCAAAATTTCCGTGATTGTGATGGGTCTGTTAAGATTTTCTATTTCTTCCTGGTTCAGTTTTGGAAAGTTTTACTTTTCTAAGAATTTGTCCATTTCTTCCACGTTGTCCATTTTATTGGCATATAATTGCTGATAATAGTCTCTTATGATCCTTTGTATTTCTGTGTTTTCTGTTGTGATTTCTCCATTTTCATCTCTAATTTTATTGATTTGATTTTTATTCCTTTGTTTCTTGATGAGTCTGGCTAATGGTTTGTCAATTTTATTTATCCTTTCAAAGAACCAGCTTTTGGCTTTGTTGATTTTTGCTATGGTCTCTTTTGCTTCTTTTGCATTTATTTCTGCCCTAATTTTAAAGATTTCTTTCTTTCTACTAACCCTGGAGTTCTTCATTCCTTCCTTTTCTAGTTGCTTTAGGTGTAGAGTTAGGTTATTTATTTGACTTTTTTCTTGTTTCTCGAGGTATGCCTGTATTGCTATGAACTTTCCCTTTAGCACTGCTTTTACAGTGTCCCACTGTGTTTTGGATTGTTTTGTTTTCATTTTAATTCATATCTATGCATATTTTGATTTCTTCCATGATTTGTTGGTTATTCAGCTGCTGACCCCAATGGAGGCATCTGCCAGGCAGGCATTTTCATATTAAATCTTGACAACAATTTCAGCCCAGACCTATGATTTCACCAACTTTTCACAGCAATCAAAAAGCCAGCAAAAGCCCTCAGAGAATGCATCCTGACAGAATTTTCTCAAAATTTGCACTTGCTTTCATGTCTCACATTTATTTAAATCATTGCAGATTCTTCCTTTAATACCTTTAAAGGATTTTTTTGCCTTCATCCCTGTTTATCTCCCATGCACCTTACTTATTTCAGCTTCCCAGGTGGTGCTAGTGGTGAAGAACTCTCTTGCCAATGGAGGGGACACAAAAGACACGGGTTCTATCCCTGGATCAGTAAGATACCCTGGAGGAGGAAATAGCAACCCACTCTAGTATTCTTGCCTGGAAAATTCCATGTACAAAGGAGCCTGGTGGGCTACAGTCCATGGAGCCACAAGCAATTGAGCATGTGCTTTACTTATTGCTACTGCTACTGCTAAGTCACTTCAGTCGTGTCTGACTCTGTGCGATCCCATAGATGGCAGTCCACCAGGCTCCCCCATCCCTGGGATTCTCCAGGCAAGAATGCTGGAGTGGGTTGCCATTTCCTTCTCCAATGCATGAAAGTGAAAAGTGAAAGTGAAGTTGCTCAGTCGTGTCTGATCCTCAGCGACCACCATGGACTGCAGCCTTCCAGGCTCCTCCGTCCATGGGATTTTCCAGGCAAGAGTACTGGAGTGGAGTGCCATTTACTATCAATGTCTGTGCCAATGTTTGTTGTCTGCAGTTTTTTGTTTAAGCCTTCTTCCACTCCTGTTCCTTTTAAATCCTTCTTCAAAGAAAGATTCATCTTCATAATTTTCTGTTTGTAGCAACATAGCTCATTTTCCCAATGTCACAGGGCAATGCAAATATTATAGCTAATCTTCAAGAAGGACCTGGAGAGCAAGAGCTTCAGAGGCATTAAAACAAAACAAGTCTTTGTTTCAAGTGAGAGGATCTAAAATATCATGCAAAAGAACTGTTGAACTACAGATGACAAAATGACCTTGAATGACAGCTATAAAGAAAGTAGACTGACTTTTGGATGAAGTCTGAGACCTTTTAAAAACAGGAATAGACACCAGCTCTAACATTTGCCATGAAAGCTCTGGGGTGACACAAACTATATTGAAATCTTCCTCCTGGTCTGAGTGTGATGAACTCCTCTGGAAGGGAATTTTGCCACAGGGAATCTTTACAGCCTGCATACATCTCCCCAGATGGGGGAAGGTTCAGGCATTCAGGTTATTAGGACAGCAATATTTTTTCTCATAGAAAAATGTAAAATTGGCTATGAGCTTGTCTTGACGAGAAATATGTATGGAAACTTTCTGCCTATTTTGTGGGTAGAAAAAAATAATTTCATTTGCTTTTGATACTTGTAAACTCCCTAGCATGGATTTATGAATATTACTCTTACTTTACAGAGAGATGAGCAAGGCATTGAGGAGGCAAACATTTCAAGGACGTGGCAGAAACAGAATCAAAGGAACTTTAGTTAGCTCCCTCCTACCTTATTATATCTATCCATCTACCTGGCAAGAGCTACGTAGTTAATGTTTCACTGAACTGTACACAGAGAGTGAGCTTTCTGCTGTTGCTTCACATTGTGTGAGGGGATTACACCGGAAGAGGGGTGTGTTGCTCTACATCTGGAACTCCAGTTGCAAGAATGAAGAGGATGGCAGACTTAGGCTTACAAGCAAAGGATTGACTTTATGAGTATCATGCCCAAGGATCTTATTTTATTCTTGAAGTTACTTTTCTCTGGTGATCAGTTCAGTCTGCCGAAGTTCAAGAGCACATGGTAGGTGAAAGCATGCTCATTAGCACAGGTAATGCAAAACTGGGGAAACGGAGTCTCTCCTCCTTCAGACTTGCACCTCAGAATCCTGAGCTACCTCTGAAGGTCACCTTGTGTGACCCTAGATTGATGCACTCACAAGTGTGTGTGTTTGTGTGTGTTTTCTTGTTGTTGTTGTCACTAAGTCATGTTGACTCTTTCTTGACCTCATAGACTATAGCTCGCCAGACTCCTCTGTCCATGGGATTTCCCAGGCAAGAATCCTAGAGTGGGTTGCCATTTCCTTCTCCAAGGGGTCTTTTCAACACAGGGATAGAACCTGCATCTCCCACATTGGCAGGCAGATTCTTTACCACTGAGCCACCAGGGAAGCCCTATGTATATCTATCTATCTACCTATATATATATAATATATATAAATTTTTATCCATTCATCTGTCTATAGACATTTATGTTGCTTCCATGGCTTAGCTATTGGAAATAATGCTGCTATGAACATGGACATGCAAATATGTTTGATTTAGAATTTTTTCGACATATGCCCAGGAGTAGGATTGCAGGATCATATGTTAACTCTATTTTCAGTTCTTCAAAAAACATCCATACTGTTCTCTATAGTGGCAGAACCAATTTATACTCCAAGCAACAGTTTAGGATTTCCTTTTTCCCACACCCTCTCAAGCATTTATTATTTGTAGACTTTTTGATGGTGATCATTCTGACTTCTATGACACAACTGAGCACACAGTCTGATTTGTGTGAGGTGATGATACCTCATTGTAGCTTTGGTTTGCATTTCTCTAATAATCTGCTATGTTAAGAACATTTTCATGTGTCTCTTGGCCATCTGTATGTCTTCCTTGGAAAAATGCCTGTTTAGGTCTGCCCATTTTTTGATTGGGTGGTTATTGAGCTATATGAACTGTTTTATATTCTTGAAAATTAAGCCCTTGTTGGTTGCATCATTTGCAAATATTTTCTCCCATTCACAGTTTTCTTTGCTGTGCCAAAACTTATAAGCTTGATTAGGGTCCACTTGTTTATTTTTGCTTTTACTTATATTGCCTTGGGATACAGCATGAGCATTCTAGACCTTCAAGGAAAATTATTCCAGATTTTTCAGATTTGATCTCTTACAAATCTGTCATTTTGGGGAAACCTTATTTTTATTCATCTTTGATATTTTGATACCCATAAACACACATGCACGCATGCACACACACACACACACACAGAGAAATAAACCACGTGACCTTCTTTCTCAACTACCATGTTTACCTCTGCCTCTGAATTCTTCATTTAAAGATGGACAAAGTTTGGTGGGAAAGCATAGACTCCTGTTACAGAGTCTATTGTGCTGTCTTAAGAAGTGATGGCCAGGGAGGGAACTCATTAATTATAGATATGTGCCTACATCTTCAAGCAGACGTAGACAGAAACACTATAGAATCACTTCTATGGCTAATAAATACTCTGTAGGCAAATTTAACTCCAAACATATCCTCATATTTCACCTAGCTTTCAATGAAAGAATGGGCTTAGGCATAAACAATGAAATTAAGTCTCAATTAATTCCATTCATTCACTTTGCAGTTTACACTTTTTTTTTTCCCCCTGTGTCCACATTTTCAGTCTATCAACAGATATATTAATATAAATTTTAGGCTTTCAATCTCTAAATTTTAAAGAAAAGAACTGAAGATCTTGTATATACAGTTTACAGGAAAGCCCTATACCAAAACAGATTTTTCTCTAACTTTAGACATTTGTCAAAGTCTTGGGAGTGAAAATGAATGAAGCAGCATTCCTTGCTGTATATAAGGATCCATACTCCAAAAGGCAAATTGTGTCCTAGATTTTACTTTTTGATGTCACAAGGATAAATCAAATGCCAAATATTTTTGTGGGATACATGATGCTTTGGCTCTATGTAACTGTACTGTTAGTGTTTGTGAAGGATTGTGGAACATGAAAAATATTTCACTGAAGAAATGTAACGAAAAATTATTGTAGCAATGTTGAAAAAAACGTCAGTGACTGGACACTAACTCTAAAAGCGCAGGTGAAAGTATGTGTAATTAATTGGATAGACTGAAAACACAGATTTTACAATATGAAGTTTTCTTTACATAATCCTTTTCTTAAGGTAAAATTATTCTGTTTGTTAAGATTTTGTTTTTTTTTTCTCATGACTCAACCTTGAGTTCTCTTGTGGTCAGTTTCTGTCTTCTGCTTTTTGTTAACACCTTTTGTGCTGGGACAAAAAAATTGTTCTTGATGTTTTAAAGCACACTTTGTTTGGCTGTCAATAGCAATCAACAAAGTATAACACCAACACTGAAGGACAATGGGCAGAAGTTTGTTAACATTGTACAGGAAACAGTGACTAAAACCATTCCCAAGAAAAAGAGATGCAAAAAGGCAAAGTGGTTGTCTGAGGAGGCTTTACAAATAGCTGAGAATACAAGAGAAATGAAAGGCAAGGGAGAAAGGGAAAGACACACCCAACTGAATGCAGAGTTTCTGAGAATAGCAAAGAGAGATAAGAAGACCTTCTTAAACAAATGATTCAAGTAAATAGAAGAAAACAATAGAATGGAAAAGACTATGGATGTCTTCAAGAAAGTTGGAGACATCCAGGGAACATTTTGGGGGCTTCGCTGGTGGTTCAGAGGGTAAAGCATTTGCCTGCAATGCAGGAGACCTGGGTTCAATCCCTGGATTGGGAAGATCCTCTGGAGAAGGAAATGGCAATCCACTCCAGTACACTTGCCTGGAAAATCCCACTGATGGAGAAGCCTGGTAGGCTACAGTCTGTGGGGTGGCAAACAGTCGGATATGACTGAGTGACTTCACTTTCACTTCAGGGAATGTTTCATGCAAAGATGGGCATGATAAAAGACAGAAAGAGTAAGGACCTAACAGAAGCATAAGAGATTAAGAAATGGTGGCAAGAACACACAGAAAAACTAAACAAAAAGTCACAATGACATGGATAACCATGATGGTTTGGTCACTCACTTAGAGCCAGACATCCTAGAGCATGAAGTCAAATGGACCTTAGGAGCCATATTACTATGAACAAACCTAGTGGAGGTGATGGAATTCCAGCTGAGCTATTTCAAATCATAAAAGATGATGCTGTTAAAGTACTGCATAATATGTCAGCAAATTTGGAAAATTCAGCAGTGGCCACAGGACTGGAAAAGGTCAGCTTTCATTCCAATCCCAAAGAAAGGCAATGCCAAAGAATGTTTGGGGCCTTCCCTGTAGCTCAACTGNGTACTGCATAATATGTCAGCAAATTTGGAAAATTCAGCAGTGGCCACAGGACTGGAAAAGGTCAGCTTTCATTCCAATCCCAAAGAAAGGCAATGCCAAAGAATGTTTGGGGCCTTCCCTGTAGCTCAACTGGTAAAGAATCTGTCTGCAATGCAGGAGACCCAGGTTTGATCCTTGGGACAGGAAAATCCTCTGGAGTAGGAAATGGCAACCTACTCCAGTATTCTTGCCTGGAGAAAACCCATGGACAGAGGATCCTGACAGGCTACAGTCATGGGGTCACAAAGAGTCAGATACGACTGAGTGACTAAGAACAAACTAAGCACAAAAAATGTTCAAACTACTGTACAATTGTGCTCATTTTAATTTTACTTGCTAGCAGGGTAAGGTTCAAAATCCTTCAAGCTGGGCTTCAGCAGAACATGAACTGAAAACTTCCAGATGTACAAGCAGGATTTAGAAAAGGTAGAGGAACCAGAGATCGAATAGCCAACATCCATTGGATCATAGAAAAAGCAAGGAAATTCCAAAGAAACATATACTTCTGCTTCATTGACTACTCTAAAGACTTTGACTGTGAAGATCACAAGAAACTGTGGAAACTTCTTAAAGAGATGAAAACACCAGACTACCTTACCTGTTTCCTGAGAAATCCATATGCAGGTCAGGAAGCAGTAGTTAGAACCAGACATGAAAAAATGGACTGGTTTAAAATTGGGAAAGGAGTATGTCAAGACTGCACATTGTCACCCTGCTTATTTAACGTATATACAGAGTACATTATGTAAAATGCTGGGCTGAATGAATCACAAGCTGGAATCAAGATTGGTAGGAGAAATATCAATAACCTTAGATATGCAGATGAAACCACACTTATGGCAGAAAGTGATGAGGAACAAGAGATTCTTAATGAGGGTAAGAAAGGAGAGTGAAAAAAAATGGCTTAAAACTCAACATTCAAAAAACTAAGATCATGGCATCCAGTCCTATCACCTCATGCAAATAGATGGGGAAAAAGTGGAAGTAGTCACATTTTATTTCCTTGGGCTTCAAAATCACTGTGACTACAGCCACAAAATAAAAGACACTTGCTCCTTGGAAGGAAAGCTATGATAAACCTAGTCAGGGTATTAAAAAGCTGAGATATCACTTTGCCAACAAAGTTCTGTCCAGTCAAAGCTATCATTTTTCCAGAAGTCATGGATGGATGTGAGAGTTAGATCATAAAGAAGGCTGAGCACCAAAGAATTGATGCCTTTGAACCGTGGTGTTGGAGAAGACTCTTGAGAGTCCCTTGGACTGCAAGGAGGTCAAACCAGCTAAATCCTAAAGGAAATCAACCCTGAGTATTCATTGGAAGGACTGATGCTGAAGCTGAAGCTCCCATACTTTAGCCACCTGATGCAAAGAGCCAACTCATTGGAAAAGACCCTAATGTTGGGAATGATTGAAGGCAGGAGGAGAAGGGGGCAACAGAGGATACAGTGGTTAGATAGTATCACCATCTCAATAAACATGAATTTGAACAAATTCTGGGAAATACTGGAGGACAAAGGAGCCTGGTGTGCTACAGTCCATGGGGTCACAAAGAGTTTGACATTACTTAGCAATTGAATAACAACAATCATTCTTGGTATCAATCTCCCTGATTAAATCTCTTAGAATTAATGTGTTTCATGAATGTTTAATGAATTCTGATTAAATGACAGATTTTTATATTTATATCATATATGATACTTGATATCTCATCTGCATAGGAGAATTGCATAGGTTGCAAAACACAGAAATGCATTGAAGCTACATACATGAAAAAATTATGGCTAGGTAGAGTCACAGGGTCTCTTACGAAGCCCAAATTCTGGAGCATTAGGCCTCAGAAATGAGTCTCCCCAAGGAAGGAGAGTAATTTCTTTTTCTTGGAGTACAGTTGATTGTTAATGTTGTGTTAGTTTCAGGTGTACAGAAAAATGAATCAGTTTTACATATACATACATCCAGTCTTTTTCAGATTCTTGTTGTCATTCATGTCTGCTTCTCTTTGTAAGGCTGCTTTGCTATTCTATCCTCGCAGGCTCTCTCTAATTTGGGCTCCATAACAGAAGAGTGATACATGACTATCTGCAGCCTGGGATTACACTTCTTTCATTAAAGACGCCAGTCAGATTGAACCTGAAATCTAGTTCACATTACAGATTTGAAGAACAGAGTCTCTGGTGCTCATCCTGATGTTATTCACTTCTGTTGGTCGAGAATGCATGGTGCTGCTGTCCAGCTGTGTTGTCTGGAGCCTCCTTTGAAATAAGGAGATCAGGGAGAAGATGGAAGTAAGGGAAGATATAAAGCTAATTCCCAGAAAAATGTGAAGACAGCTCAACAGCTGCTCTAAAGAGACCACTGCAAGGAGCTTAGACTAGAGCCTTCTAAAGTTTTCTTGATTCTACTCCAGTACTTTGGCCACCTCATGCGAAGAGTTGACTCATTGGAAAAGACTCTGATGCTGGGAGGGATCGGGGACAGGAGGAGAAGGGGACGACAGAGGATGAGATGGCTGGATGGCATCACTGACTGGATGGATGTGAGTCTGAGTGAACTCCGGGAGTTGGTGATGGACAGGGAGGCCTGGCGTGCTGCGATTCATGGAGTCGCAAAGAGTCGGACAAGACTGAGCGTCTGAACTGAACTGAAAGAGCTACAAAGACACTTCTTATAAATTTTTTACTCCTTTTTTATTGAAGTGAAATTCACATGACACTATAGTTAACCATTTAAAAGTATATAATTCAGTGCAATTTAGTACATTATGACAATATTGTACTAAAGATTCCAAAACATACTGATCACCTTGAAAGTGAAAGTGAAGTCGCTCAGTCATGTCTGACTCTTTGTGATCCCATGGACTGTAGCCTACCAGACTCCTCTTTCCACGGGATTCTCCAGGCAAGAGTACTGGAGTGGGTTGCCATTTCCTTCTCCAAGGAAACATATTGATTAGCAGTCATCCCCCATTCCTCTGCCTCTGGTTAACACTTACCTGCATTTTGTCTCTATGGATTTATCTATTCTGGATATTTCATATAAATGGAATTACATATTATGTGAGTCTGGCTTCTTAGCATGGTGTTTTTCAGTTTCACTCATGTTATAGCACTCTTTTTATGGCTGAATAACTTCTGATTATATATACTACAACTGATTTATCCATTCATTCACTGATGGACATTTGGACTACTGCACCTTTTGGCTATTATGAGTCAAGCAGCTATGAGCATGTGTTGCATATTTGTTTAAGGACCCGTTTTCAATTATTCTGGATATATACCTAACAGTTGAATTGTTAAATCATATGATAATTCTATGTTTAACTTTTTGAGGAACTGGCAAACTGTTTTCCACAGTGACTGAACATTTTACATTATCACCAGCAATGTATGAAGATTCAATTTCTCCATATCCTTGAGAAAATTGTTATTTTATTTTAAAAAAGTATTATTACTCTAACCATTCTAGTGGGTTTGAAGTAATACCTTACTGTGGTTTTATTTTACATTTTCCTTATAATCAATGATTTTGAGCATGTTTTTATCTGTTAGCTGACCATTTTTAAATCTTCAGAGAAATATCTATTCAATGTTTATTTTATTGCCTATTAAAAAATTGCTTTGTTTCTGAGTTGCAATAGGTCTTTATATATTCTGGGTACTGGACTCTTATCAGATATGTAGCTCATTAATATTATGTTCCATTCTGTAGAGGTTGTCCTTTCATTTTCTTAATAATGTCCTTTGAATTCAAAGTTTTTAATTAAAAGTTCAATTTACTTATTTTCATTGTTGTTACTTTCAGTTTTGGTCTGTTGACAAATTTAAGATTTTGAAGATTTAATCTCGTAATTTCTTTTGTAAGTTTTACAGATAAATCTTTAACATCAGTTCAGTTCTTTAATCCATTTTGAGTTAGTTTTTGTGTATGATGTGAACTAAGGATGTAACTGCATTCTTTTGCATGTGAGTATACAGCACCATTTGTTGAAAATTGTCTTGGCACCTTTGTTGAAACTTAACTGCCCATAGGACCCTTAACTCTTTCTCCTTGATCTGTATGTTTACCCCTATGTCAGTGCTGTAAGGTTTTGGTTACCATAAACTTGCAGTAAATTTAGACACCAGGAAATGTGAGTCCTCCTTCTTTGTTCTTTTTCAATATTGTTTTAGCTACCTGGAGTTCCTTGAAACTCCATGTATGTTTGAGTATTGGCTTTTCCATTTCTGTGAAATTGGTCATTGAAGTTTTGACAGGGATCATGTTGCATTTATCGGGCGGTATTCCTTACTGCAAGCTCCAGGAGTTGGTGATGGACAGGGAGGCCTGGCGTGCCGCAGTCCATGGGGTCGGAAAGAATCAGGCACGACTGAGTGACTGAACTGAACTGATTCCTTGTTGTTGTTGTTCAATCATTCAGTCGTGTCCAACTCTGTGACCCCGTGGACTGCGGCACACCAGGCTTCCCTGGCCTTCGTTATCTTCCTGAGTTTGCTCAAACTCATGTCCATTGAGTCGATGATGTCATCCACCCATTCTCTGTACCATCTTTTCCACCTGCCCTCAACCTTTCCCAGCATCGGGGTCTTTTCCAGTGAGTTGGCTCTTCACATCAAGTGGCCGAAGTATTGGAGTTTCAGCTTCAGCATCAGTGCTTCCAATGGATATTCAGGGTTTATTTCCTTTAGGATTGTCTGATTTGCTCTCCTTGTGTGCAAGGGACTCTCAAGAGTCTTCTCCAGCACCCACATTTCAAAAGCGTTAGTCCTTTGGTGCTCAGTCTTCTTTATAGTCCTACTTTCACATTCATACATGACTATTGGAAAAACCATAGGTTTGAATAGATGGACCTTTGTCAGCAAAGTGATGTCTCTGCTTTTTAATATGCTGTTTAGGTTTGTCACCCGTTTTCTTCCAAGGAGCATGTGTCTTTTGATTTCATAGCTTCAGTCACTATCTGCAGTGATTTTGGAGCCCAAGAAAATAGTCTGTCACTGTTTTGGTTGTTTCTCTATCTATTTGCCATGAAGTGATAGGACCAGATGCCATGAACTTCATCATTTGAATGTTGAATATTAAGCCAGCATTTTCAATCTCCTCTTTCACCTTCATCAAGAGGCTCTTTAGTTCCTCTCCACTTTGCTTTCTGCCATTAGGTCAGTGTCATCTACATATCAGGTTGTTGATATTTTTCCTGGCAATCTGGATTCTAGCTTGTGGTTCATCCAGCCCTGTATTTCACATGATGTATTTTGCATATAAATAAACAAGCAGGGTGAGAATATACAGACTTGATGTACTTCTTTCCCAATTTTGAACCAGTCTGTTTTCTATGTCCAGTTCTAACTGTTGCTTCTTGACCTGTATACAGGCTTCTCAGGAGGCATGTAAGGTAGTCTGGTATTTCATATCTTTAAGAATTTTCCAGTTTTTTTGTGATCCAAACAGTCAAAGACTTTAGCATAGGAAAATATTCTGATCTTGACAATATTTAGTCTTGCAATCTGTGAATACAGTTTATGTTTCCATTTATTTAGGTCTTCATCAGTTTCTTCCAGTAATGCTTTGTAGCTTTCAGTTTAATTATAGCATTGCTTGGTTAAATATGTTCCTGGATATTATATTTTTGTTTATTTTGTTGCGAGTAGAATTGTTTTCTTCATTTTCTTTTCAAATTATTTGCTACTATTATGTCTTTTACTCTACAGTATTGCTTAACTTTTTCTTTAATTTTATTTTTTTAATATTTATTTTACTTTATTTTACTTTACAATGTTGTATTGGTTTTGCCATGCAACAACATGAATCTGCCATGGCAACTGACAAACAACTAATCTCAAAAATATACAAGCAACTTCTGCATCTCAATTCCAGAAAAATAAATGACCCAATCAAAAAATGGTCAAAAGAAATAAACAGACATTTAAATGGGCCACAGAACTAAATAGTCATTTCTCCAAAGAAGACATACAGACGGCTAACAAACATATGAAAAGATGCTCAATGTCACTCATTATCAGATAAATGCAAATCAAAACCACAATGAGGTACCATTTCACACCAGTCAGAATGGCTGCGATCCAAAAGTCTGCAAGCAATAAATGCTGGAGAAGGTGTGGAGAAAGGGAACCTTCTTACACTGTCGGTGGGAATGCAAACTAGTACAGCCACTATGGAGGACAGTGTGGAGATTCCTTAAAAAACTGGAAATAGAACTGCCTTATGACCCAGCAATCCCATTGCTGGGCAGACACACTGAGGAAACCAGAATTGAAAGAGACACATGTACCCCAATGTTCATCGCAGCACTGTTTATAATAGCCAGGACATGGAAGCAACCTAGATGTCCATTAGCAGATGAATGGATAAGAAAGCTGTGGTACATATACACAATGGAGTATTACTCAGCCATTAAAAAGAATACATTTGAATCAGTTCTAATGAGGTGGAGGAAACTGGAGCCGATTATACACAGTGAAGTAAGCCAGAAAGACAAACACCAATATAGTATGCTAACACATATATATGGAATTTAGAAAGATGGTAATGATAACCTTGTATGTGAGACAGCAAAAGAGACACAGATGTATAGAACAGTCTTTTGGACTCTGTGGGAGAGGGAGAGGGTGGGATGATTTGCGAGAATGACATTGAAACATGTATAATATCATATAAGAAATGAATTGCCAGTCTAGGTTTGATGTAGGATACAGGAAGCTTGGGGCTGGTGCACTGGGATGACACGTGCTTAACTTTTAAATTAACCTTACCAGTTACCAGTGTGTGTGTGAATTATTTAGAATTTCCTGTGTGTGTGATTTTTGTTATCTATGAATAGGGACAGTTTCACTTATATATTTTTTAAATTTTAATTGGAGGCTAATTACTTTACAATATTGTAGTGGTTTTTGCCATACATTTTTGACTTGAATATCTTATTTACTTTTCTTACCTAAATGCCATGGCTGGAACTTCCAGTACAATATTGAATACAAGTGGCAAAAGTGGACACATCTATCCTTTGCCTGACTTTAGGGGGAAAGTTTTGAGGCTTTCTCTTTTAAGTATATTAGTTGTAGGTTTTCATAAATGTCCTTTACTAGGTTGAGGAAGTTTCTGTCTACCTATATTGGTAAATGATTCTGTCATGAATGATTGTTGGATTTTATCAGATGCTTTTTTCTACCTCTATTGGGATAATCATATGGTTTTTTCCTTCATTTTATTAATATAATGTTTTACTTTTTATATGTTTAACCACTTCTGCATTCCTAGGCTAGATTCCACTTGGTCTTGAATAAATTCTTAGAGATACCAAGGGAACATTTCATGCAAAGATGGACTCGATAAAAGACAAAAATGGTATGGACCTAACAGAAGCAGAAGATATTAAGAAGAGGTGGCAAGAATACACAGAAGAACTGTACAAAAAGATCTTCATGACCCAGATAATCACGATGGTGTGATCACTCATCCAGAGCCAGACATCCTGGAATGTGAAGTCAAGTGGGCCTTAGAAAGCANGCTGATGGAGCCAGGCACCGGGGACTGGCTGGTCCTCGGTCTTTTCATTTAAGCTGGAAAGGATCACTTGTAGCAAATCACATTCAGGTTAATCTCCAGCTTACAACAGTCACCGTTCTTTGAGAGAGGTCCCAACTACAGAGAGGAGTCTGAAGGTAATGATGTACAAAGTCTTGCACCTGAACCCTGATCTCTGGCCACATCCTGGGGGTGGACAACTGATCAACGCTGGACCAAGTTTGGAAACTTGAACGAAGACACAGAAGCTGGTTGAAGCTCTTTCCTTAGTGGTCCTGTGATATTCTCCAGCTACTGAGGGCTCCAGGGACCACAGCGGGGATGGGGGTGAGGTTCCCAGATGCTTCCAGGTCTGGATCTGGCCAGTGCATGGCAGGGGCTCTGGAGCTCTGTGGGACATAGTCCTCAGCCTGTCCTGGAGGGCCAAGGAAGAAGGCCCAGGCCCACCTCTAGCCACACTCTTCAGAGAGGATCACCTTTAGGCTTATCATTGGCAGAGCAGGAGGAATTTTAACCACCAGGCTAATGGTATGGCAGAAAGTGAAGAGGAACTAAAAAGCCTCTTGATGAAAGTGGAGAGTGAAAAAGTTGGCTTAAAGTTCAACATACAGAAAATGAAGATCATGGCATCTGGTCCCATCACTTCATGGGAAATAGATGGGGAACCAGTGGAAACAGTGTCAGACTTTATTTTTTGGGGCTCCAAAATCACTGCAGATGGTGAATGCAGCCATGAAATTAGAAGATGCTTACTCCTTGGAAGGAAAGCTGTGATCAACCTAGATAGCATATTCAAAAGCAGAGACATTACTTTGCTGACTAAGGTCCGTCTAGTCAAGGCTATAGTTTTTCCTGTGGTCGTATATGGATGTGAGAGTTGGACTGTGAAGAAGGCTGAGCGCCAAAGAATTGATGCTTTTGAACTGTGGTGTTGGAGAAGACTCTTGAGAGTCCCTTGGACTGCAAGGAGATCCAACCAGTCCATTCTGAAGATCAACCCTGGGATTTCTTTGGAAGGAATGATGCTAAAGCTGAAACACCAGTACTTTGGCCACCTCATGCAAAGAGTTGACTCATTGGAAAAGACTCTGATGCTGGGAGGGATTGGGGGCAGGAGGAGAAAGGGACGACAGAGTATGAGATCGCTGCATGGCATCACTGACTCAATGGACATAAGTCTGAGTGAACTCCGGGAGTTGGTGATGAACAGGGAGGCCTGGCAAGCTGCGATTCATTGGGTCACAAAGGGTCAGACACGACTGAGTGACTGAACTGAACTGAACTGAATATGGTATTAGATTGACTTTGCTAATATTTTGGGGATTTTTTGTATCAATATGCATAAAATATGTTGGTCTATAGTTTTCTTGTGATATTTTTGTCTGGCTTTGGTAACAGGGTTAATGCTGGACTCATCAAGTGAGTTTTATAGTCTTCCTCCTTCTGTTTTTTAGTTTGAGAAAGATTGGTGTTACTTCTTTTTTAAATGCTTAGTATTGATAGAATTCACAAGTAAAGTTCTCTGGTCTTGGGCTTTTCTTTATTAGAGGTTTTTGATTATTGATTTAGTCTGTTTACTGGCTATAGGTCTTTTCAGACTCTATTTTTTTCTTGATCCCTTTTAGTAGTCTGTGTATTTCCAGAAATTTGTCCATTTCATCTACGTTATCTAATTTATCAGTGTACAATAGTTCATAGTATTCTCTTAATAGTCACTTTGATTTCCGTTTTATTTGTTAATTTTTTTCAAAGAGCCAATTTTAGGTTTTATTGATTTTATCTATTATTTTTCCATTTCAATTTTCTCTGCTCCAATCCTCATTATTTCTTTCCTTTTTCTGGCTTTTGGTTTGTGTGTGTGTGTTAGCCGCTCACTCATGTCTGACTTTTTGCGACCCCATGGACTGGGATTAGCTGGGCTCATGGGAAGCCCATGGGATTCTCCAGGCAAGAGTGGGTTGTGTTGTTATTTCCTTCTTCATTTAGTTTGTTCTTATTTTTATCTCCTTAAGATGTAAATTTAGGTCACTGATCTAAGTTATTTCTTCTTTTTTAAAGAAGGCAGTTGCAAGTATAAATTTCCCTATGAGCACTGCTTTCAGAGAATCCCAAAAGTTTTGGTCAATCCATATAGACGTTTTTGATGATAAGCTGTTTTAAGTCTTCATGGCTTTGAATCTGGGACTTTTGTGTACATTATTCTAGTGGTTATCTCAACAAGTCACAAAAAGTCAGGAAGAGGGACTTCCTTGGCACTTCAGTGACTAAGACTTCTTCTTTAAATACAGGGAGTGTGGGTTCAATCCCTGGTTGGGGAGCTAAGATCTCACATGCTTTGGGGCCAAAATATCAAAACATAAACAGAAACAATATTGTAACAAACTTAAAAAACCTTTAAGAATGGTCCACATTTTTTAAAAATCAAGAAGAGTGGTTTTTAGAAGGTTAATATATTACTAGAGTCCTTATATTTTTAGGTATTCTAAATTTTGGTACATAAAAAATAAAAAGCAAATTCTGTTTTCAAATACCACTAAGAGAAGAAATACAAACAACATACCAATATACCAAGAAACACTGATGGACCAGGAATATAAAATATTCAAATGTAGAAACAAATTTAAACATGTCAGTCCCAAGCCTTTTCATAGCTGTTTCCTGTTTTGCAATAAGGCCCAAATTCCTTTTCAGAACAAGCAAGGATCTTCAAAAAATGGTTGTTATTCAAGTCTCCAATTCCCCATAGCACCTTCTTTTTATTTTCTAGCAATAGCTGTTGTGACGTTTTGCTCAGCCTTTGATGCTCCAGAGTCCTAGATCTTTGTCAATGCTGTTTCCTTGCCTGGAGTGCTCTACCCTCTTTCTTTGCTTAGTTAAATATTCTTTGTCTTTAAAGATTCATTTCAGGCATGATTTCCCCCAGAAAACTCCAGATATTCTCAAGTACAGTTTGCACGTATGCTTGAGCTGTGAAAATCTCTTTTACTGAATTAAACGGAAATTTCTGTCTTTGTATTACCCCCTAACCCCCACCACCAGACTGAAAGCTCCTAAATCTGAAACCTCAATTGGCTCACATTTACTAAGTACCTCTTTAAAAATTGCCACATAATAAATTCCTATTAAGTACATGTTGAATTGAATGAAAGGAGGCCATGCTGTTGGGTGACATGGAGGCCATGAGAGTTACAGGGTTTAAAAAAGAAGCTAAGAAGTTGCCAAGAGCTACAGTGTCAGGAGAAGTCACCAAGGAAATAGGACTTGGGTTGTTTCGGGAAAGTAGGACTTGGATAGGAGGAAGAAAGAAAGATCAGTTCAAGCCAAGGGCTGATCACTAAAAGGTGAAGCTAAACAAAGAAGAGACCTGGATAATCTTGGGACAATGAGACGAGGTGAACTGGTAGATCATGAGGCCTTGGGAGCTCTGAGAATGCCGGCGGCTATAGATGGGCTGGTTCAGTGCTGTGTTCACCACAGCCCCCAGCCTGCAGTGTTTCCTCCCAGTCTCTCCCTATTGGCCAGATAGTTTGGAATCTTCTGTCTCTAACATGCAGAAGGCTGGTTTCTCTTGACTGCCTGTCCCTAGAAGGCTTTGTCCTCATTGAACATGGAAGTTAGTTTCAGGGGAGTGCTGGAGAATCGGGAAACCCAGATGAAACCTGAAATGGTCAGTGAGCCCCAGGACCCCTGAGGGGATGGGCCAGCTCAGCTGAGTACTGCTCACTATGCATGCCTGTATTTCCCCTAAACCTGAAATTGTTTTATTTGCATGTTATCTAATGGGATACTATCTACACTTCTAGTGAACCAGTACCTGGGGCATTAAACCTGGACTCATTTCTTCTTAGAAATTTTATTTTTGAAACAGAGCATTTTAATATACAAATGTAAGATAATAATGTTTCATTTAATATGTAATTTTCCTTTGTGTATCAACCATCATTATGCCTGATTATTCCACCATAATATGAGTTTTTTTAAAAGGAGGAAAAACAGCTTGTCTTCCTTATGGTTAAAAAAGAAAGAAAGGAAATAAAATAAACCAACTGAGTATAAGTGATGCTATATATAAAAGGAGCTATGGGTTTCCATGGTAACCAACAAATTCTAAAAATGATGGAAAGAAAGGAACATCAGGTTGCTATGATAAATGACACTCGAAGTGACAGGTTTCTTGTGGTGCTTGTTTTTAATTAATGCAGCTCTGTAAGAAGCATTATTATTGAATAATAGATTAATGCGGAAATCAGGAACCTGGCTTGAAGACTCATTTTTTTCAGCACTGGGATAACTAGTGAGAGGATGCAGGGACCAACAGGAGAGTGATGCGCTGCAGTGAAAGAGGATGCCGGGGGGGTGGTTCTCTGAGGTCACCTGAAAAGTGCATGCACCACACTCTCCTAGGCTGCAGAAACAGCTGGCTCCAGATCAGTCATCAGAGTGAAGCTAAAGATACAATCATCACCACCGAGGAGAGAAGTTGTGCAACATAAAAAATCACTAGCTTAAAAAATATTTTAATACACTATTTTTACTGTTGGTGCTTTTTGGCAAGTGTTTTAATGTCTGCTATTTAAAATGAAAACGTGTGTGTGTGTGTGTTGTGTGTGTGTGTTGTGTGTGTGTTGTGTGTGTCTATGTGTATATACTCAGTCGCTCAGTTGTGTTTGACTCTTTGCAGCCCCATAAACTGTAGCCAGCTAGGTTCCTCTGTCCATGGTATTATCCAAGCAAGAATGCTGGAATGGGTTGCCATGCCCTCCTCCACAGGATCTTCCTGATCCATGGATCGAACCCATGTCTCCTGCATCCCTGAATTTGCAGGTGGTTTCTTTGCCACTGGTGCCACCTGGGAAGCCCCATATATATACATACACATGTATGTATCTCTCCTTTGGCAACCTCTTTCTTTCAGCACAATGAGAGATTCCCCCAACACTGAATTCCTAATGAATTGTGCTCCCCACATCAGAAGATCTGATTGGGGTCCTGCTCAGGTATGTACAGACATCAAAACACACAAGTAGTATTTTGACAAGACAATCATTGTTTAATACACATGGAAGAGAAGACGTACAGACTTTTGCTCAATTCAGTTCAGTTTAGTCACTCAGTCGTGTCCGACTCTTTGAGACACTATGAACCGCAGCATGGCAGGACTCCCTGTCGATCACCAACTCCCAGAGTTTACCTAAACTCATGTCCAATGAGTCACTGATGCCATCCAACCACCTCATCCTCTGTGATCCCCTTCTCCTCCTGCCCTCAATCTTTCCTAGCATCAGGGTCTTTTCAAATGAGTCAGCCCTTCACATCAGGTGGCCAAAGTATTCAAATTTCAGCTTCAACATCAGTCCTTCCAATGACCACTCAGGACTGATCTCCTGTAGGATGGACTGGTTGGATATCTTTTCAGTCCAAGGGACTCTCAAGAGTCTTCTCCAACACCACAGTTCAAAAGCATCAATTCTTTGGCACTCAGCTTTCTTTACAGTCCAACTGTCACATCCATATATGACCACTGGAAAAACCATAGCCTTGACGAGATGGACTCTTGCTATAGTGGTGGAAATTAAAACAAATAGAGGTGGGATAATGTCCACAAGAGATGTNGAGTCTTCTCCAACACCACAGTTCAAAAGCATCAATTCTTTGGCACTCAGCTTTCTTTACAGTCCAACTGTCACATCCATATATGACCACTGGAAAAACCATAGCCTTGACGAGATGGACTCTTGCTATAGTGGTGGAAATTAAAACAAATAGAGGTGGGATAATGTCCACAAGAGATGTAGCTGAGGTAGAATAATGGGAGTGTCCTGCCATCTGCTCTGGGTTGGGATGCCATGAGCTCCTTGACCTGGGTCAGGCTGATGACTGGTGTGTTTGTTCATTTATCAGAGGTTCACAGAAACTCTATGAGGACATAGACACAGGAAAACATGCTCAAAGGAGAGCAGAAAGTCCCTATAAATGGCACAGGTGGTAGACACATTTTTATATATATTTCAAGCTTTAGTGTGCTTAGCTGGCCAGGGTTTCCAAATCCTTATCACTTGTCTGGTTGGCTTCAGTCTTCCACCTCCCAGGACAGCTCTTTGTTGCTATATCTCTACACCTGCTGCTGCTGCTCCTAAGTTGCTTTGGTCGTGTCCGACCCTGTGTGACCCCATAGACGGCAGCCCACCAGGCTCCCCCGTCCCTGGGATTCTCCAGNGAGTTACAGGGTTTAAAAAAGAAGCTAAGAAGTTGCCAAGAGCTACAGTGTCAGGAGAAGTCACCAAGGAAATAGGACTTGGGTTGTTTCGGGAAAGTAGGACTTGGATAGGAGGAAGAAAGAAAGATCAGTTCAAGCCAAGGGCTGATCACTAAAAGGTGAAGCTAAACAAAGAAGAGACCTGGATAATCTTGGGACAATGAGACGAGGTGAACTGGTAGATCATGAGGCCTTGGGAGCTCTGAGAATGCCGGCGGCTATAGATGGGCTGGTTCAGTGCTGTGTTCACCACAGCCCCCAGCCTGCAGTGTTTCCTCCCAGTCTCTCCCTATTGGCCAGATAGTTTGGAATCTTCTGTCTCTAACATGCAGAAGGCTGGTTTCTCTTGACTGCCTGTCCCTAGAAGGCTTTGTCCTCATTGAACATGGAAGTTAGTTTCAGGGGAGTGCTGGAGAATCGGGAAACCCAGATGAAACCTGAAATGGTCAGTGAGCCCCAGGACCCCTGAGGGGATGGGCCAGCTCAGCTGAGTACTGCTCACTATGCATGCCTGTATTTCCCCTAAACCTGAAATTGTTTTATTTGCATGTTATCTAATGGGATACTATCTACACTTCTAGTGAACCAGTACCTGGGGCATTAAACCTGGACTCATTTCTTCTTAGAAATTTTATTTTTGAAACAGAGCATTTTAATATACAAATGTAAGATAATAATGTTTCATTTAATATGTAATTTTCCTTTGTGTATCAACCATCATTATGCCTGATTATTCCACCATAATATGAGTTTTTTTAAAAGGAGGAAAAACAGCTTGTCTTCCTTATGGTTAAAAAAGAAAGAAAGGAAATAAAATAAACCAACTGAGTATAAGTGATGCTATATATAAAAGGAGCTATGGGTTTCCATGGTAACCAACAAATTCTAAAAATGATGGAAAGAAAGGAACATCAGGTTGCTATGATAAATGACACTCGAAGTGACAGGTTTCTTGTGGTGCTTGTTTTTAATTAATGCAGCTCTGTAAGAAGCATTATTATTGAATAATAGATTAATGCGGAAATCAGGAACCTGGCTTGAAGACTCATTTTTTTCAGCACTGGGATAACTAGTGAGAGGATGCAGGGACCAACAGGAGAGTGATGCGCTGCAGTGAAAGAGGATGCCGGGGGGGTGGTTCTCTGAGGTCACCTGAAAAGTGCATGCACCACACTCTCCTAGGCTGCAGAAACAGCTGGCTCCAGATCAGTCATCAGAGTGAAGCTAAAGATACAATCATCACCACCGAGGAGAGAAGTTGTGCAACATAAAAAATCACTAGCTTAAAAAATATTTTAATACACTATTTTTACTGTTGGTGCTTTTTGGCAAGTGTTTTAATGTCTGCTATTTAAAATGAAAACGTGTGTGTGTGTGTGTTGTGTGTGTGTGTTGTGTGTGTGTTGTGTGTGTCTATGTGTATATACTCAGTCGCTCAGTTGTGTTTGACTCTTTGCAGCCCCATAAACTGTAGCCAGCTAGGTTCCTCTGTCCATGGTATTATCCAAGCAAGAATGCTGGAATGGGTTGCCATGCCCTCCTCCACAGGATCTTCCTGATCCATGGATCGAACCCATGTCTCCTGCATCCCTGAATTTGCAGGTGGTTTCTTTGCCACTGGTGCCACCTGGGAAGCCCCATATATATACATACACATGTATGTATCTCTCCTTTGGCAACCTCTTTCTTTCAGCACAATGAGAGATTCCCCCAACACTGAATTCCTAATGAATTGTGCTCCCCACATCAGAAGATCTGATTGGGGTCCTGCTCAGGTATGTACAGACATCAAAACACACAAGTAGTATTTTGACAAGACAATCATTGTTTAATACACATGGAAGAGAAGACGTACAGACTTTTGCTCAATTCAGTTCAGTTTAGTCACTCAGTCGTGTCCGACTCTTTGAGACACTATGAACCGCAGCATGGCAGGACTCCCTGTCGATCACCAACTCCCAGAGTTTACCTAAACTCATGTCCAATGAGTCACTGATGCCATCCAACCACCTCATCCTCTGTGATCCCCTTCTCCTCCTGCCCTCAATCTTTCCTAGCATCAGGGTCTTTTCAAATGAGTCAGCCCTTCACATCAGGTGGCCAAAGTATTCAAATTTCAGCTTCAACATCAGTCCTTCCAATGACCACTCAGGACTGATCTCCTGTAGGATGGACTGGTTGGATATCTTTTCAGTCCAAGGGACTCTCAAGAGTCTTCTCCAACACCACAGTTCAAAAGCATCAATTCTTTGGCACTCAGCTTTCTTTACAGTCCAACTGTCACATCCATATATGACCACTGGAAAAACCATAGCCTTGACGAGATGGACTCTTGCTATAGTGGTGGAAATTAAAACAAATAGAGGTGGGATAATGTCCACAAGAGATGTAGCTGAGGTAGAATAATGGGAGTGTCCTGCCATCTGCTCTGGGTTGGGATGCCATGAGCTCCTTGACCTGGGTCAGGCTGATGACTGGTGTGTTTGTTCATTTATCAGAGGTTCACAGAAACTCTATGAGGACATAGACACAGGAAAACATGCTCAAAGGAGAGCAGAAAGTCCCTATAAATGGCACAGGTGGTAGACACATTTTTATATATATTTCAAGCTTTAGTGTGCTTAGCTGGCCAGGGTTTCCAAATCCTTATCACTTGTCTGGTTGGCTTCAGTCTTCCACCTCCCAGGACAGCTCTTTGTTGCTATATCTCTACACCTGCTGCTGCTGCTCCTAAGTTGCTTTGGTCGTGTCCGACCCTGTGTGACCCCATAGACGGCAGCCCACCAGGCTCCCCCGTCCCTGGGATTCTCCAGGCAAGAACACTGAAGTGGGTTGCCATTTCCTTCTCCAATGCATGAAAGTGAAAAGTGAAAGTGAAGTTGCTCAGTCATGTCCAACTCTTAGCGACCCCATGGACTGTAGCCTACGAGGCTCCTCCGTCCAGGGGATTTCCCACGCTAGAGTACCGGAGTGGGGTGCCATCACCTTCTCCAGCTCTACACCTAGTACATGCCAAATTAATAGCTTGTCTTACCTCTAACACTGTTAGCTCTTTGTGGGTAAAGGAAATGTCTTTCCATGAAAAAATGAATAAATAAAACTAACCTACATGTGTAGGTGATCTCAGAGTTTCACTATAGTTAATTAGTTCATCTGAACATCCAACACTTTTAGGAGCAGACCTTGTATCAATGACTGGGCAGGTGTGGTTAAGGCAATGAGACAGGCACCTGCTTTGGTTCTGGCATTCAGGGGGCAACATGAACAATCAAAGGGATAATTAAGACAGCACAGGAAACACTGCAATAGAAGTATATGCACAGCTGAATATGGTAAGATCCAGGATTTTCAGAACTGGGAGCTTTTCATGAGAAAAACAAAACTTGAAGAGAGGCTTAAGGAGAAAGATTGGTAGGCAGAAAAAGTGAAGACTGTTTGAGATCCAAGAGGCACAGATCAGCACAGGACATTTGTTAAACTCATTAGAAATGACACGTGTCTAGATTGCAGGTTTGTGTGGAGGAAGCGGAGGCTATAGGTGGACAGGCTATGGGCTGATAGCTCACGGAGAGGCCTGCTCATCCTGCCCAGGCAGGAGGACTGCTTCCAAAGCTAAAGTGAACTTCTGGTCTCTTACAGGTACATTTCAAGTTATAAAATAAATATTAGCTCTTTGAAAGTTTGGAAAATATGACTAGTAGAGAGAAAAAAAACACCAACTGCCTCACCACCAGAAATACCTAGTGTTAACACACTTTAATGTATTTTTTTCACAGCTATGTGGGTACATGTATACTTTTTAACATAAAAATAGTAAATGCGCATATTAAAATATTTTAATTTCACAAATCCTTGGCTAAATTAAAGAAAAGTTGGAATTACAGTGCAAAGAATTTTTTTCCTCAACCATCTGCAGGTCAGTTGCCCATCAGGGGCATCCATCCATATTCCTGTACAGGCACATTCTCCTACATTATTTCTCTTACCTCGGTTTCAAACTAACAGATAAAACCATGAAACTAACTTTAGTACGTAATACTCAGATTCTCAGACTTCAGTTTTTCCCAGTTGTCCCTAAATAGACTGTTAACAAAAAGGATCAGGTTCAAAATACAAGTTGCACTTGACTGTCATGTCCATTGTCTGCTTCAGTCTGAGATGGGTCTTCAGGCTTTGTGGGACTTTGATAACCTCAAGACTTCTGAAGATCACAGGGCACTTCTGGGGGAAAGCTCCTTCAGCTGGGGTTTTTCTCTGGTCTCCTCATGATTGGGCATGGTCGGGGGGGTTTGGCAGGAACAACATGGACAGAGCAAGTGGGGGTGTCTTGGATGACGATGTTGATACTAATCTCCCAAGTTTTCAGCTGGGACTCTCCACTGAAAAGTGACTCTGTTAGTCTTTTGTAATTGGAAAGCATTTTCTGTGGAGTATTCTTGCTGGAAGATGATTCTCTTGCATCTCTGGCACCTCTGAGGGGCACTGCCTCTGTTTTGGTCTGGCCTGTTTTTTCAGCCTTGTTAGGCACAGGTAATGTTTCCCTCTAGAGTACAGGGCAGTTTTGTTCACTGCCCAGAGTAATAAAGATAATGTTTTACTAAAGGGCAAACTTTGGGCAAATTAATTAAAGACCATTATAAAAATTTGGGGATTTCTTTTTTAAAAAAATTTACTTTATTGATATATTTTCCTGGTGATCCAGGGCAGGCCTTCCAATGCAGAGAATATGGCTTTGATCCCTGGTCAGAGAACTAAGATTGCACATTCTGTGGGGCTACTAAGCCCACATGCCAAAACCAGACAAAGTCTGCATGCCACAATGAAAGCTGAATGCAGTCGAAATAAAGAAGAATAAATAAATCTATTTTATTGAGGTATAGTTGATTTACATTAGTTTCTGGGATATAGTGGTATATAGCATTTGCATTATATAGCAAAGTAATATATATATATATATATATCTGGTATATAGCAAAGTGATTCAGTTATACATACATAAAATAGTTTGCATTTGCTAATCCAAAACTCCCAATCCATTCCTCCCCACCTCCACCTTGGCAACCATAAGTCTGTTGTCCATGTCTGTGAATCTGTTTATATTTCAGATAAGTTCATTTGTGTCATATTTTAGATTTCATGTATAAGTGATATCATATGGTGTTTGTTTTCCTCTTTTTGACTTCACCTAGTATGATAATCCCTAGCTCCATCCATGTTGCTAAAAATGGCTTTCTTTCATTCTTTTTTTCTGCCTGAGTAATATTCCATCATATATATATCAGATCTGTAACCATGCATCATCTGTCAGTGGATGTTTAAGTTACTTCCAAGTCTTGGCTATTTAAATAGTGTTGATATGAACATGAGGGTGAATGTATTTTTTCTGAATGATAGTTTCATCCAGATATATGACTGGGAGTGGGATTGCTGTATCATCTGGCAAAACTATTTTTACTTTTTGAGGAATCTCCATACTGTTCTCTATATGACTGCACCAATTTATATTCTCATCAAAACTGTAGGATGATTAAAAGTTTGGGGTTTTCTAAGCTCAAGGCTCCTCAGCTGTGATATGAATGTGCTGTGTGTGCAGTATCCACCTGGGCCGTGTCAAGTTGTTCCTGCAGGACTTGGAGGACAAGGGTATCCAAGAGAAACTCCAAGCTTATTCTGCCTGCTGTGCAGTGAGTAAAAAAGTACTGTTTCTTCCAGCCTCTGTGAAACTATCAGCAACTTACTTGTCACACTGCAAAGGTAAAACCTCAGAGCTCCTGAGAACTTTGAAACTATGTAAATATCCCTTCCTCATCAAACTTAAAATGTATTTATTTTTATCTTTATGGGCACAAGACTACTTATTTTTACAAAAGGTTATTATCCACTACTATTGTTATTCTCTTTGATGCACAGATCAAATTCCCCAATTTGGCCAATGGGAAACCCTTCAAACTGATCCACATCTTTTTGACATATTCTCATCAATCTTTGATCACTTACTTGGTTTCTGGAACAAAAAAGATATTTTAGCTCATTGGTATTTTTCATGCCCCTCCCCTTGATCCAGCCATTTCTCTAAGGAGCTCTAGTTTCATTTACAGGAATATGATGTTTAGAAACTATCACATGGGCTGTAAGAAATGGCCAAGTACAGAGTCACAATCCCTTAAAACTCACCTGACTTCTAATACCAACTACTAGTTCAGAGAGTGCTCCCCAAATATCTCAGGTTTGATAATTCACTAGGAGGTCACCAAACTCCCTGAAAGCTGTTATACTCATGCTTACAGCTTATTACAGGCAGAGGATACAGACTGAAATCAGTCTGGGGAAGAAGGGGTGGAGGAGAAGGGCCAGATAGGGGATCTCTACTGTTCTCTTCCCTGATTCAGGGGGGTGGGGTACTACCCTGGCATCTATATGTAACAGTGCACATGAATGTTGCCATTAAGGGACCCACCCGATCTTCATTGTCTCGAGTGTTTACTGAGGTTTTATTACATAGGCATGATCAATGAATTGATTGCCTGTGTGGTTAATTTCAGTCTCTAGCTACACTGATACCAGGTGACTCCAAAGCCCTCTCCCTGAGTTACACTGATGGTCCTTCTGAAAGATGTAGCCGGCCTCCACCCTAAGAGTGTATAGATGTGCCCAACTCTGACTCACACCATCAGACTAGCCAACATGACCCAGAGCCTATGGGCAAAGAAAAACAATCCTACCAGGCATAATGTTTCAAGGATGCAAAGATTGCCTCCCAGAGGCTGAGAGGCAGAAGCTCAGGCTTTTCTTTGGGCAAGGTCAAATTCTTCATGACACAAAGGCACTAGGTGTGCTCACTGGTGTCAGGGTGCTAATGCTACTAGGTTCTTCAATTTTTTAAATTAATTCATTTATTTTTGGCTGCTCTGGGTCTTCATCGCTGCATGCGGGCTTTCTCTAGTTGCATGGGCTTCTCAGTGCAGCGGCTCCTCTTGTTGTGGAGCACAAGCTCTAGAGCACATGGGCTTCAGTAGCTGCAGCACGTGGCTCTGTTCTCCATGGCATGTGGACTCTCCCCAGACCAGGGACTGAACCCATGTTCCTTGCATTGGCAAGCAGATTCTTAACCACTGGACCACCAGGAAAGGCCTGGGGACAGCTAGGGGACAAATGTATGGACACACACACACACACATCAACTTGCATCTTTATTCACTTCTTTCATCTCCTGTTTTCTGCTTGTCTGTCTAACTGTATTACAGTTAGACATCCACCTGTATTGAAAATCATGAATTAACACCAATACCTCCAATAACAGTCCAACACTGAAATTTTTTCTCTTTCCCACATTTGTAAATTCTCTTCCCCAGTAGTATGAAACCATTAGTCTTGATATATTTCCTTCTGTGATCAACTCCTCTGTATTTATCAATCTCCCATTCCTGCCCCCACACTCTCCCACTTGGGTATAGTTGCCTTCCTAACCTGCTTGCCTTCTGACACCCAATGCTGGAGCATCCCTCTGGGAGGCAATTCCTCACTCTTTTTGCACCCCAAACCCCAAGTTGTGTTACATGGCAGGTCAATGAATCAGAGATGAGGTGCTGAGGAAAGGAATATCACTTTATTTGGAGATTTCACCGACCAAGAATATGGCAGACTGATGTCTCAAAATAAGCATCTTATTAGGGTCTGGACTCCAGGTTCTTTTATAGAATAGAGATGGAAGGAGGTGAGGAAACAAAGTAAAGGCCAATAATCTTGCAAATATTTCTAGAATGGCAAGTCTTACGCAGGGAATGTCTCACTCCCTTCCTGCCACCTACACACGGACAGGGTCCTTATCAAAGGCACTTTAGTGTAATAGGCAGGCAAGGGAGCGTGATTTTCTGAGGTGAGCCATTATGTATGATTATAATAATGAAGCAGCAGAAAGCAAGTCAAAGAAACAATTCCAATGTGGAGTCAGAATTGACTTTTCCCTGTGACAGTGAACCACTGTCTTGTGTGGATGCCATTCCCACCTTATTCATGCTCTGAGACCACATAAGAAGGGAAAGAAGAGGGAGAGGAAGAACTCTGTATTGATTTGCCAGCATAGCTTTTTTTGACAATAAAAATTAATAGTTGAGGAGGCAATGGCACCCCACTCCAGTACTCTTGCCTGGAAAATCCCATGGACGGAGGAGCCTGGAAGGCTGCAGTCCATGGGGTCGCTGAGGGTCGGATACGACAGAGCGACTTCACTTTCACTTTTCACTTTCATGCATTGGAGAAGGAAATGGCAACCCACTCCAGTGTTCTTGCCTGGAGAACCAGGGATGGGGAAGCCTGGTGGTCTGCCGTCTATGGGGTCGCACAGAGTCGGACATGACTGAAGTGACTTAGCAGCAGCAAATTTGAAATATACAGAAAAGTATAAAGAAGAGATTAAAAGCTATCTACAACTCTACTGTTTAGAGATTTCAATTTAATATTTTGCTTTCTACTTTGTCCCCTTTGTTGATGTTGCTCAGCCGCTCAGTCATGTCTGACTCTTGCAGTCCCATGGACTGCAGCACGCCAGGCTTTTCTGTCCTTCCCCATCTCCTGGAGCTTGCTCAAACTCATGTTCATCGAGTCGGTGATGCCATCCAACCATCTCATCCTCTGTCATCCCCTTCTCCTCCTGCCTTCAATCTTTCCCAGCATCAGGGTCTTTTCCTATGAGTTGGCTCTTCTCATCAGGTGGACAAAGTATTGGGGCTTCAGCTTCATCATCAGCCTTTCCAATGAATATTCAGGGTTGGTTGATTCCCTTTAGGATCGACTTTTAGACTGTCCCTTTCTTGAAGACATTTAAAAATAGTTGATAACATAATTTATATAACTGAAACAGAGCAGGGCCCTGTGGGGCCCTCCCAGGTTCAAATCCTTTCTTTGTCCCNTGAAAATCATGAATTAACACCAATACCTCCAATAACAGTCCAACACTGAAATTTTTTCTCTTTCCCACATTTGTAAATTCTCTTCCCCAGTAGTATGAAACCATTAGTCTTGATATATTTCCTTCTGTGATCAACTCCTCTGTATTTATCAATCTCCCATTCCTGCCCCCACACTCTCCCACTTGGGTATAGTTGCCTTCCTAACCTGCTTGCCTTCTGACACCCAATGCTGGAGCATCCCTCTGGGAGGCAATTCCTCACTCTTTTTGCACCCCAAACCCCAAGTTGTGTTACATGGCAGGTCAATGAATCAGAGATGAGGTGCTGAGGAAAGGAATATCACTTTATTTGGAGATTTCACCGACCAAGAATATGGCAGACTGATGTCTCAAAATAAGCATCTTATTAGGGTCTGGACTCCAGGTTCTTTTATAGAATAGAGATGGAAGGAGGTGAGGAAACAAAGTAAAGGCCAATAATCTTGCAAATATTTCTAGAATGGCAAGTCTTACGCAGGGAATGTCTCACTCCCTTCCTGCCACCTACACACGGACAGGGTCCTTATCAAAGGCACTTTAGTGTAATAGGCAGGCAAGGGAGCGTGATTTTCTGAGGTGAGCCATTATGTATGATTATAATAATGAAGCAGCAGAAAGCAAGTCAAAGAAACAATTCCAATGTGGAGTCAGAATTGACTTTTCCCTGTGACAGTGAACCACTGTCTTGTGTGGATGCCATTCCCACCTTATTCATGCTCTGAGACCACATAAGAAGGGAAAGAAGAGGGAGAGGAAGAACTCTGTATTGATTTGCCAGCATAGCTTTTTTTGACAATAAAAATTAATAGTTGAGGAGGCAATGGCACCCCACTCCAGTACTCTTGCCTGGAAAATCCCATGGACGGAGGAGCCTGGAAGGCTGCAGTCCATGGGGTCGCTGAGGGTCGGATACGACAGAGCGACTTCACTTTCACTTTTCACTTTCATGCATTGGAGAAGGAAATGGCAACCCACTCCAGTGTTCTTGCCTGGAGAACCAGGGATGGGGAAGCCTGGTGGTCTGCCGTCTATGGGGTCGCACAGAGTCGGACATGACTGAAGTGACTTAGCAGCAGCAAATTTGAAATATACAGAAAAGTATAAAGAAGAGATTAAAAGCTATCTACAACTCTACTGTTTAGAGATTTCAATTTAATATTTTGCTTTCTACTTTGTCCCCTTTGTTGATGTTGCTCAGCCGCTCAGTCATGTCTGACTCTTGCAGTCCCATGGACTGCAGCACGCCAGGCTTTTCTGTCCTTCCCCATCTCCTGGAGCTTGCTCAAACTCATGTTCATCGAGTCGGTGATGCCATCCAACCATCTCATCCTCTGTCATCCCCTTCTCCTCCTGCCTTCAATCTTTCCCAGCATCAGGGTCTTTTCCTATGAGTTGGCTCTTCTCATCAGGTGGACAAAGTATTGGGGCTTCAGCTTCATCATCAGCCTTTCCAATGAATATTCAGGGTTGGTTGATTCCCTTTAGGATCGACTTTTAGACTGTCCCTTTCTTGAAGACATTTAAAAATAGTTGATAACATAATTTATATAACTGAAACAGAGCAGGGCCCTGTGGGGCCCTCCCAGGTTCAAATCCTTTCTTTGTCCCCCATTTCTTGTTTGTACGAAACAGGTTTCATTCAGCCTCCTTGACCCTCCTTGCAATCCGAAGAGCAGGATCAGACAGTTGCTAATGAGTGAAAGGAGGGGTGCAGATAAGGGCAGAGAAGTCAAGAAACAACAGCAGCAGCTACTGGGGCAAAGTCCATCTGGAATTCCATCACCACCACTAGCTTTGTTCATAGTGATGCTTCCTAAGGCTCACTTGACTTCACACTCCAGGATGTCTGGCTCTAAGTGAGTGATCACACCATCATGGTTATCTGGATCGTGATGATCTTTTTTATATAGTTCTTCTGTGTATTCTTGCCACCTCTTCTTAATATCTTCAGCTTCCATTCAGTCCATACCATTTCTGTCCTTTATTATGGCCATCTTGGCATGAAAAGTTCCTTGGTATCTCTAATTTTCTTGATGAGAT
This sequence comes from Oreotragus oreotragus, assembly GCA_006410675.1. NCBI lineage: Eukaryota > Metazoa > Chordata > Mammalia > Artiodactyla > Bovidae > Oreotragus > Oreotragus oreotragus. Next base: position 63,893 of record SJYX01019483.1, read on the forward strand.
CTCTAGTTTTTCACATTATATTGTTTTCTACTATTTCTTTGCATTTATCACTGAGGAAGGCTTTTAAAAAAATCTCTCTTTGCTATTCTTTGGAACTCTGCATTCAAATGGGTATATCTTTCCTTTCCTCCTTTGCCTTTAGCTTCTCTTCTTTTCTTAGCTGTTCATAAGCCTCTTCATGCAGCCATCTTGCCTTTTTTTCATTTCCTTTTCTTGGGGATATCTTGATCACTGACTCTTGTACAATGTCATGAACCTCTATCCATAGTTTTTCGGCCACTTTGTCTATCACATCTAATGCTGTGAATCTATTTCTCACTTCCACCGTATAGTTACGAGGGATTAGATTTAGGTCATACCTGAATGGTCTTGTGGTTTTCCCTACTTTCTTAAATTTAAGTCTGAATTTGGCAATAAGGAGTTCATGATCTGAGCCAGTCAGCTTCCGGTCTTGTTTTTGCTGACTGTATAGAGACTCTGCATCTTTGGTTGTAAAGAATATAATTAATCTGATTTTGATATTGACCATCTGGTGATGTCCATGTGTAGAGTCTTCTCTCGTGTTGTTGGAAGAGGATGTTTGTTATGACCAGTGCATTCTGTAGGCAAATCTCTGTTAGCCTTTGCCCTGCTTCATTTTGTGCTCCAAGGCCAAATTTGCCTGTTACTCCAGGTATTTCTTGACTTCCTACTTTTGCTTTCCAGTTCCCTATAATGAAGAGGACATTTGGGTGTTAATTCTAGAAGATCTTGTAGGTCTTCATAGAACCATTCAACTTCAGCTTCTTCACCATTAATGGTCGGGGTGTAAACTTGGACTACTGTGATATTGAATGGTTTCCTTGGAAACAAACAGAGATCATTCTGTCATTTTTGAGACTGCACCCAAGTACTGCATTTTGAACTCTTTTGTTGACTACAATGGCTACTCCATTTCTCCTAAGGGATTCTTGCCCACAGTAGTAGATATAACAGTCATCTGAATTAAATTCACCCATTTGAGTCTATTTTAGTTTGCTGATTCCTAAGGAGGTGATGGAATTTTAGTTGAGCTAATTCAAATCCTAAAAGATGATGCTGTTAAAGTTCTGCCCTCAATACGCCAGCAAATTTGGGAAACTCAGCAGTGGCCACAGGACTGGAAAACGTCAATTTTCATTCCAAACCCAGAGAAAGGCAATGCCAAAGAATGCTCTCACTACCTCACAATTGCACTCATCTCACACGCTAGCAAAGTAATGCTCAAAATTCTCCAAGCCAGGCTTCAAAAATACGTGAACCATGAACTTCCAGATGTTCAAGCTGGTTTTAGAAAAGGCAGAGGAACCAGAGATCAAATTGCCAACACNCTCCATTTCTCCTAAGGGATTCTTGCCCACAGTAGTAGATATAACAGTCATCTGAATTAAATTCACCCATTTGAGTCTATTTTAGTTTGCTGATTCCTAAGGAGGTGATGGAATTTTAGTTGAGCTAATTCAAATCCTAAAAGATGATGCTGTTAAAGTTCTGCCCTCAATACGCCAGCAAATTTGGGAAACTCAGCAGTGGCCACAGGACTGGAAAACGTCAATTTTCATTCCAAACCCAGAGAAAGGCAATGCCAAAGAATGCTCTCACTACCTCACAATTGCACTCATCTCACACGCTAGCAAAGTAATGCTCAAAATTCTCCAAGCCAGGCTTCAAAAATACGTGAACCATGAACTTCCAGATGTTCAAGCTGGTTTTAGAAAAGGCAGAGGAACCAGAGATCAAATTGCCAACACTTGTTGGATCATAGAGAAAGCAAGAGAGTTTGAGAAAAACATCTACTTCTGCTTTATTGACTATGCCAAAGCCTTTGACTGTATGGATCACAAAAAAGTTTGGAAACTTCTGAAAGAGATGGGAATACCAGATCACCTAACCTGCCTCTTGAGAAGTCTGTGTGCAAGTCAGGAAACAACAGTTAGAACTGGACATGGAACAACAGACTGGTTCCAAACTGGGAAAGGAGTTAGTCAAGGCTGTATATTGTCACCCTGTTTATTTAATTTATATGCAGAGTACATCATGAAAAATGTTGGGTTGGATGAAGCACAAGCTGGAATCAAGATTACCAGGAAAAATATCAATAACCTCAGATATGCAGATGATACCACCCTTATGGCAGAAAGTAAAGAAGAACTAAAGATCCTCCTGATGAAAGTGAAAGAGGAGAGTGAAAATGTTGGCTTAAACATTCAGAAAACTAAGATCATGACATCTGGTCCCATAACTTCATAGCAAATAGATGGGGAAACAGTGGAAGCAGTGACAGACTATTTTGTGGGGCTTCAAAATCACTTCAAATGGTTACTGCAGCCTTGAAATTAAAAGACACTTTCTCCTTGGAAGAAAAGCTATGACCAACGTAGACAACTTATTAAAAAGCAGAGACATTACTTTGCCAACATAGGTCCATCTAGTCAAAGCTATTGTTTTTTCTGTAGTCATGTATGGATGTGAGAGTTGGACTGTAAAGAAAGCTGAGCACTGAAGAAGTGATGCTTTTGAACTGTGGTGTTGGAGCAGACTCTTGCGAGTCCTTTGGACAGCAAGAAGATCCAACCAGTCAATCCTAAAGGAAATCAGTCCTGAATATTCATTGGAAGGACTGATGCTGAAGCTGAAACTCCAATACTTGGGCCACCTGATGCAAAGAACTGACTCATATGAAAAGACCCTGATGCTGTGTAAAATTGAAGGTAGGAGGAGAAGGGGATGACACTGTATGAGGTTGTTGGATGGCATCACCAACTAAATGGACATGAGTTTGAGTAAACTCTGGGAATTGGTTTTGGACAGAGAGGCCTGGCATGCTCCAGTCCATGGGGTGGCAAAGAGTCAGAAATGACTGAGTGGCTAAACTGAACTGGGGCAGAGTCCTGGTTCTCCCTCAAAGGATACGTATAACAATACCTTTGAGTTCTTATTGGAAAATACTCTGATGCTGGGAAAGATTGAAGGTGGGAGGAGAAGGGGGCAACAGAGGATGAGATGGTTGGGTGGCATCACCAACTCGATGGACAGGAGTTTGAGTAAGCTTCAGTGGTTGGTGATGGACAGGGAGGCTTGACGTGCTGCAGTCCGTGGNGATGCTGGGAAAGATTGAAGGTGGGAGGAGAAGGGGGCAACAGAGGATGAGATGGTTGGGTGGCATCACCAACTCGATGGACAGGAGTTTGAGTAAGCTTCAGTGGTTGGTGATGGACAGGGAGGCTTGACGTGCTGCAGTCCGTGGGGTCGCAAAGAGTCAGACACCACTGAGCGACTGAACTGAACTGAACTGAACTGACGGGCCCCTCCCAGGTGCAGGATGTAACTTCAGCCTGAGCACAAAATTCCTTGACCACCGCCCTGTTTTCCCACTACCAATCAATCATAAGAAAGTCTGCACACTGTGGAAGATAATGAAGATGCTGAATCCCTCCCCAAACTCTTCCTTTAAACACTTACATGTTTGAGCATAATATTTGGAGTTGTTTCTGGACATGGGTTGAACTCCGCAGTTTGCCAGCCTCCTGAATGAAACAAGCTTTCCTTTCCAACCAGCTCTTGTTTGTCAAGTATCATCTCTTGTGCAACAAGTAGCCAAATCTGTAATATAATTAAAAGCAAAACCAACAGAAGAATGTAAACCTGTTCAAGACCTTTGTTACTATAATGAGGGCAAGTACTGAAACGGAACATCACTGACAATTTTGATTCATTAATGAAACAAGGTGAGAAATCACATGTCAATTGTTGGAAAAAAGGGTAAGACTGGAGAAGCATGTTTTCTGGTTCAGGATAAGGATGAGTACAGAAGCAAAGAATAAAGGAAAGCAATTCAGGGCCAAGATTTACCTAAGGTTGCTATGAAGGTAAAAACACTCCTCTATTCTCCATTCAGTTCAGTTCAGTTCAGTTCAGTCGCTCAGTCGTGTCCAACTCTTTGCAACCCCATGAATCGCAGCACGCCAGGCCTCCCTGTCCATCACCAACTCCCGGAGTTCACTCAGACTCACGTCCATCGAGTCAGTGATGCCATCCAGCCATCTCATCCTCTGTCGTCCCCTTCTCCTCCTGCCCCTAATCCCTCCCAGCATCAGAGTCTTTTCCAATGAGTCAACTCTTCACATAAGATGGCCAAAGTACTGGCATTCTTTCTGGAGTTATTTCTCCACTGATCTCCAGTAGTATATTGTGCACCTACTGACCTGGGGAGTTCCTCTTTCAGTATCCTATTATTTTGCCTTTTCGTACTGTTCATGGGGTTCTCAAGGCAAGAATACTGAAGTGGTCTGTCATTCCCTTCTCCAGTGGACCACATTCTGTCAGACCTCTCCACCATGACCTGCCCGTCTTGGGTTGCCCCATGGGCATGGCTTGGTTTCATTGAGTTAGAACTCTGCTTCAATTGTGATACTTCTGACACCAAATGTGTGGGGGTTTTCCCCATACAGAACAATTCTGCAATGTCAGCTGGGTGTCCTACAGTATAACTCAATTCTGGCACCATCTACCTGAATCAAGTAGATGAGGGAAGCCTCAGTGGCTCAGTTGGTAAAGAATCTGCCTGTGTGAAGGAAACCCAGGTTCAGTCCTTACATGGGGAAGATCCCCTGGAGAAGGAAATTGCAACCCACTCCAGTATTCTTGTCTGGAAAATCCCATGGACAGAGGAGCCTGGTGGGCTATAGACCACGAGGTCACAAGAGTTGGACACAGTTTAATGACTAACCCACCACCACCTGAATCAGTATCAGATTCCGCAGGATAAGTGCTGAGGCCCACAGGCCTGACAACCCCACCCCACCCCTACCCCAGGGCAATTGCAAGTTCTTTTAATCAAGCAACTGAAAATCAGAAGCTTCCCCTCTGTGAGTTCAGTGAATATACTAGAGGGGTTGGCAAGATTTATAAAGCCAGTTTACTCACTAGATGACCAGTTTATTTCAAAGAATAGGATATAAATGAACAGATTGCATTCTTGTCCATCAACATGGAAGCTCTCCAAGCCTCATGTTTTGGATTTTTCTGGAGGCTTCCATTAAAGTTTCAAACTTCTAATCAATTGATTGGTTCCCATGGCAACTATCCCCCATCTTGTAGTTATCTATGGGTTTTCCAAAACTTATCTCATTTACATAAACTCAGAAGTGGTTGAAAGGTGTTTGTTATGAATAACAAAAAAGCACCATTTCACCTTTATTGCTCTGGAACTATTTTAGGAACTGCAAACAAAACTAAAATTATAATAAAAGACCTATGGCTCTTATATAGGAAATGAGGGTTTTAGGAGCCATGTACCACAGATCATGGATGAAAACCAAATTTCTTATTATAAACCAGAATATCACAGGTACAGAATCCACTGATAAGATATTTGACTACTTGCTTAATTTTAATATGCAAATTATTTTAAGTTCTTAATTGAGGTTGAGATTTGTGTGGTTTGAATGCTTTAGAGCAACATGTGGGTGTGATGTTTACAAACTTTGTCTTTTTAAATTTTTCCCTGTTGTCTTCTGACACGGCAGAAAAATCACAAGCCTGCCTGCTTCTGCTCTGTTGTATTTTTGTTTATCAACTGCCTGGATGTTTTATCTTGTTTTGATAAAGTGCATTTCTAACATCTTCTGTGTACTGAACACAGAGAGGGGGATTGTGAGAGAAAAGCCACTGGTAAAAGTCATTTGTATACCAGGACCCACAAACGGAGGCTGCCCCAGTGGCCCGGCAAATATCACAAAATCAACCTAAGTCCCTCTGCAGTCACAGAAAACACATCTAACAACAAGCGCAATCTTACAACTCAGCTTTAGCTATCCTACTTTATCCTAGGAAAGAGGACCTGATGGCCTTAAAGAAAATCCTGAGCCTCCTAGAAATGAAGGAGATAATGAAGATGCTGAATCCCTCCCTGAATTCTTCCTTTAAACACTTACATGTTTGAGCATTATCTTTGGAGTTGTTCTTGGACATGGGTCGAACTCCCCAGTTTGTCAGCCTCCTGAATGAAACAAGCTTTTCATGAAAATCAAGCCTTGTTAACATGTTGCCTTGTCTGAGGCTCCATAAACCTTGCTCTTGACCCAAGTCCCTTGGAAATTAGTGCTATACTGCTTGTGAGGCACTGGATTCCCCCAGTCCAAGGATAGCTTTCCCTTGACTAAAGGGCATCAAACTCATTACTGAATTGTAATGCTTTTGTCACTTGACACTGGGCGTTGCACTTTCAGATTCTCTTTCCTGAGTGGTCTTAGGGTAGTTTCTCAGCATCAGCAGTGGTGAGACCTGGAAAGCAGGGGACAGCCAGATGTGGTGATGATACAGGAAGACAAAAGCTCAGCTGTTTTGGAGAAAAAACAGGGAATGGCCTTGAGCAAAATAGGTGTTTCAAGCTAAAAAACAAAGACCTTGGGGGCCTGAGTCCAAAGACTGAAAACCAGGCTCATAGGAATAAACTATTAACTTTATCTCTGTCACATACTTACAGAGATACCACCTTACCTGCCTCCTGTGAAACCTGTATGCAGGTCAAGAAGCAACAGCTAGATGGAAACAACGGACTGGTTCCAAATTGGGAAAGGAGTACTGTGTATTGTTACCCTGTTTATTTAACTTCTATGCACAGTACATCATAAAAAACGCTGGGCTGGATGAAGCACAAGCTGGAATCAAGATTGCAGGGAGAAATATCAATAACCTTAGAGATGCAGATGACACCATCCTTATGGCAGAAAACAAAAAGAAACTAAGAGCCTCTTGATGAAAGTGAAAGAAGAGAGTGAAATAGCTGGCTTAAAGCTCAACATTCAGAAAACTAAGATTATAGCATCTGGTCCCATCACTTCATGGCAAATAGATGGGGAAAAAATGGAAACAGTAAAGAGAGTTTATTTTCTTGGGCTCCAAAATCACTGCAGATGGTGACTATAGCCATGAAATTAAAAGATGCTTACTTCTTGGAAGGAAAGTTATGACCAACCTAGATAGCATATTCAAAAGCAGAGATATTACTTTGCTGATAAAGATCCATATAGTCAAAACTATGGCTTTTCCAATAGTCATGTATGTATTTAAGTGTTGAACCATAAAGAAGTCTGAGCAACAAAGAACTGATGCTTTCGAATTGTGGTCTCGTAGAAGACTTTTGAGTCCCTTGGACAGCAAGGAGATCAAACCAGTCAACCTGAAAGGAAATCAACCCTGAATATGCATTGGAAGGGCTGATACTGAAGTCAAAACTCCAAAACTTTGGCCACATTATGAGAAGAACCGACTCATTGGAAAAGACCCTGATGCTGGGAAGGTTTGAAGGCAGGAGGAGAAGGGGACAACAGAGGATGAGATGGTTGGATGGCATCATCAACTCAATGGACATGAGTTTGAGCAAACTCAGGGAGATTGTGAAGGACAGGGAAGCCTGGCATGCTACAGTCCTTGGGGTCAGAAAGAGTCACAATTGACCAACTGAACAACAACTGTTAACACCCATGAGTATATCTCATAGGAAGAAGTTCTATTATAAATTTTAATTTTATCTGTTCCTGTGTTTTCTTGCATAAAATTTTCTTGCACTCATTTCTTTTCACAGAAGCACTCTCAATTCCTGATAATTAGGCACCCTGGAGCTACCTGCTGCTGATCAAAGAAGTTCGATTTCTGGAATTTATCAGTGAACATGACACAAATCTGCCACTTTGTCATAAAAGCAGCTCTACTTGGGGGAACTGACACTTTTTTCCCTTGTGTTGTCCCTTGTACACAAGCCATCTCTTTTAATAAAAAAGATCTGCTTGCTGAAGATTCTTTTAGAAGCCTTATTCATGTGTCTGGTATTGCTGCCCAAGAATTGGGAAAGGGTCCAGTAGCAGTGAGATCAGCTACTTAGCTCACCAGGGCATGATGCCCAAGTTGAGTGTGCCTGTTGGGAGAGAAAAACATCACCTGCTGCTCTCAATAAGCAAAAGATATGGCTGCCTCAAGCCATCACATCACATCATCCCTGATAGGGCACCCTGAGGGGATTCAGGGTGAAAACCTTAGGATACTGGCCCCAGGTAGCTGAGGTACAAATCGAAGAAATGATTTCTCTGAACCCAGAATTTGCATCTTCCCATACATAGAAAAGCGCCAAATTTCTTAACTTCGGATGTCTGGTTTTCTTTGATAACAGTCATGCTTTGATGTTCTTTGGCTGGGTTCTAGTCCCAGCACATGGGTTGGAGTCCCAGTCTGTGGTAAATGGTTTCATTCTGACTACCTGGTCTTCCTTGAAGAAATGCCAATGTATCCTGCCCACCCCACTCCCACCCTTCCTCTTCAGAGCAGCCCTTCAGAATGATCTAAGAGTCCTGTCTCTTGGGCTTGAAGTCCTCAGAAAGTCCACCAAATAAAACATAGCTTTTAACCTCTAGTTTGTGCAATTTTTTTCAGTTGATACTCTTTTCTCATTTCCTTGTCTTGCAGCCCCCCAAATTGACTCAAACCCAAATTCCTACATTAAATCTTTCTATTTCCTTAATTTTTGTAGTGGTTTTGTCTTCCAAGCCCAAACTAGACTAATACATTGGATAATAATACACTTTCTACGTAGAAGTTGCTAAAATACATTTCTATGCCCAAGATAGAACTTTCCTTGCTTGGGACAGCCCATCAGTGACCTGAAACTTAAATATCTTTCTAGCTCCTGCAAATGCTCTTCTTGACCAGAAACAGTCTACCCAGTCAGCCAGTCACCAAGCCAAGCCAATGCTGGGCTCCATAGTATTTCCTTGTTCTTTATCATTCCAAACAAAGTTTAACTCTGTGGCCCCAGATGATCAGATATTTTCTGTTCATCTCTTCCTTGTTCCTCATAGTTTGTCCTATAATGTTTTCCTACCTTCCTGCCTTCTAGCTCACTTGGTGGTTCTTTGGACTGTAACTCCTTGCTTCATGAATTGTTCAATAGAGTTTTTTTTTTTTTTTTTTAATCACCTACATTATCTTCTTTAGTCATTTTTAACAAAGTTTATCCATCTTAAAGCCAATAAAGCCAATTCAAACAGATAGGATAAAGAAGAAGAGTTAGTCATGGCTTTCTTGACAGAAGATAAATCATTTTGGACCCAAACTATTTTGGGATCTAAGCCTGAATATAAGGTTTGTCCTTGAACAGGTCTGAGTACTTGATGATCTTGAGAGAACAAATGATGGCAGGAACAAACAATTGTTTTCAGGTAACAGAAGTCACTCTCCACCATGGCCTGTCCATCTTGGGTGGCCCGCACAGCATGGCTCATAGTTTCATTAAGCTAGATGAGGTTGTGATCCATGTGATCAGTTTGGTTAGTTTTCTGTGGTTGTTTGTGTGCCCTCAGATAGATAAAGATAAGAGGCTTGTGGAAGCTTCCTGATGGGAGGGACTAGCCATACGGGAATCTGGGATTTGCTCTGATGGCTTGGGCTATGATCAGCAAATTTTAATTCAATATTCTGTTGATGGGTGGGGTTGTGTCCCCTTCCTGTATTTGGTCTGAGGCCAAGCTATGGTAAGGGTAATGGTGGTAATGGCAAAGTCAAGAAGAAACAATTAGAACCAGACATGGAACAACAAACATATTCCAAATTGGGAAAGAAATACCTCAAAGTTGTATATTGTTACTCTGCTTATTTAACTGATATTCAGAGTACATCATACAGACTGGATGGAGCACTAATTGGAATCAAGATTGCAGGGAGAAATATCAATAACCTCAGATATGCAGATGACTTGTGGCAGAAAGTGAAGAGGAACTAAAGAACCTCTTGATGAAAGTGAAAGAGGAGAATGAAAAAGCTGGCTTAAAACTCAGCATTCAAAAAAACAAACAAACAAAAAAAAAACCTCAGCATTCAAAAAACTAAGATCATGGCATCTGGTCCCATCACTTCATGGCAAATAGATGGGGACACAATGTAAACAGTGAGAGACTTTATTTTCTTAGGTTCCAAAATCACTACAGAAGGTGACCACAGCCACAAAAGTAGAAGACACTTGCTACTTGGAAGAAAAGCTATGACCAGCCTAGGCAGCATACTAAAAAGCAGAGACATTACTTTACCAAAAAGGTCCATCTAGTCAAAGCTATGGTTTTTCCAGTTATCATGTATGGATGTGAGAGTTGGACCATAAAGAAAGCTGAACACTGAAGAATCGATGCTTGTGAACTGTGGTGTTGGAGAAGATTCTTGACAGTCCTTTGGACTATAAGGAGATCAAAACAGTCAATTGTAAAGGAAATCAGTCCTGAATATTCATGAAGAAGTGAAGTCGCTCAGTCGTGTCCGACTCTTTGCGACCCCATGGACTGTAGCCTACTAGGCTCTTCTGTCCATGGGATTTTCCAGGCAATAGTCCTGGAGTGGATTGCCATTTCCTTCTCCAGGGGATCTTCCCAACCCAGGGATCGAACCCAGGTCTCCTGCATTGTAGACAGACACTTTACCATCTGAGCCACCATAGGTAAGACTGATGCTGAAATTCTGATATTTTGGCCACCTTATGGGAAATGTAACTCATTGGAAAAGACCCTGATGCTGGAAAAGTTTGAAGGGAGTAGGAGGAGGGTATAATGTGATTTGAAGATGAGATAGTTCTGGTGGCTCAGAGGTTAAAGCATCTGCCTGCAATGCGGGAGACCTGGGTTTGATCCCTGGGTTTGGAAGATCCCCTGGAGAAGGAAATGGCAATCTACTCCAGTACTCTTGCCTGGAGAATCCCATGGATGGAGAAGCCTGGTAGGCTACAGTCCATGGGGTCGCAAAGAGTCGGATATGACTGAGTGACTTCACTCACTCAGAAATTATTAGGCAGTCAGTGTAGACCTCTGAGAGCTTGGTCTTGTTTTCAGTAAACATCCTGTTCCATTGCCTTGAATTCCTGGATTGTGTCTTTAGTCTGATAAATTATCAACACTCAGATGCAGAGAAGGGCAGTAATTAAATTCTATTCCATATGCTTCAGGGAAAACTGGTGATCTAATCATCTTAGGCCCATACACCTGGTCCATAGGAAAATGGCTAGAGGGCATGAAAAATGTGATGACTTAATCCAAGGATCAAGAGAAGCCATAAAGATATTAAGTATCACTTGATCTTTAAATTGATCGGTTAGAAATAATGTGATTAAAGGAAGGAAAAAAAAAAAAAAACTGCTGTGAGGCCCAACTTGGGGGGACTCCTTACCACCTCTCAGTGTCTATCAGTTCAGTTCAGTCACTCAGTCCTGCCTGACTCTTTGTGACCCCAAGGACTGTAGCATGCCAGGCTTCCCTGTCCATCACCAACTACCAGAGTTTGTTCAAATTCATATGCATTGAGTTGGTGATGCCATTCAACCATCTCATCCCCTGTTGTCCCCTTTTCCTCCTGCCTTCAGTCTTTCCCAGGGTCTTTTCCAGTGAGTCAGTTCTTCATATCAGGTGCCCAAAGTGTTGGAATTTCAGCTTCAGCATCAGTCCTTCCAATGAATATTCAGGACTGATTAATATTCCTTTAGGACTGACTGGCTTGATCTCCTTGCAGTCCAAGGGACTCTCAAGAGCCTTATCCAACACCACAGTTCAAAAGTGTCAATTCTTTGGCACTCAGCTTTCCAATACTCACATCCATATATGACTACTGGAAAAAACATAGCTTTGACTAGACCGACCTTTGTCAGCAAATCACGTCTCTCTTTTTTAATATGCTGTTTTTTACCTATGCTGTCTAGGTAGATCATAGCTTTTCTTCCAAGGAGCAAGCTTCTTTTAATTTCATGTCTGCAGTCACCATCTGCAGTGACTTTGGAGCCCAAGAAAATTAAGTCTCTCACTGTTTTCATTGTTGCCCCATCTATATGCCATGAAGGGATGGGACAGGATGCCATAATCTTAGTTTTTTGAATGTTGAGTTTTAAGTCAGCTTTTTCACTCTCCTCTTTCACTTTCTTCAAGAGGCTCTTCAGTTCCTCTTCACTTTCTGCCATAAGGCTGGTATCATCTACATATCTGAGGTTATTGATATATCTCCCAGTAGTCTTTATTCCAGCTTGTGTTTCATCCAGCTGGGAATTTCATATGACTTACTCTACACATTAAGTTAAATAATCAGGGTGACAATATAGAGCCTTGATGTACTCCATTCCCAATTTGGAACCCGTCTGTTTCTCCATGTCCAGTTCTAACTGTTGCTTCTTGACCTGCATACAGATTTCTCAAGAGGCAGGTAAGATGGTCTGGTATTCCCAGCTCTTTCAGAATTTTCCACAGTTTGCTGTGATCCACACAGTCAATGGCTTTGGCATAGTCAATAAAGCAGAAATAGCTGTTTTTATGGAACTCTTTTGCCTTTTCAATGATCCGACAGATGTTGGCAATTTGATCTCTGGTTCCTATGCCTTTTCTAAATCCAGCTTTATCATCTGGAAGTTCTTTATTCAGGTACTGTTGAAGCCTGGCTTGGAGAATGTTGAGCATTACTTTGCTAGCATGTGAGATAAGTGCAATTGTGTGGTAGTTTGAGCATTCTTTGGCATTGCCTTTCTTTTGGATTGGAATGAAAACTGACATTTTCCAGTCCTGTGGCCACTGTTGTGCTTTCCAAATTTGCTGGCATATTGAGGGCAGAACTTTAACAGCATCATCTTTTAGGATTTGAAATAACTCAACTGGGATTCCATCACCTCCACTAGGTTTGTTTATAGTGATGCTTCCTAAGGCCCACTTGACTTCACATGCCAGGATGTCTGACTCCAGGTAAGTGATCACAACATTGTGATTTATCTTGGTCATGAAGATCTTTTTTGTAGAGTTCTTCTGTGTTTTCTTGCCACCTCTTCTTAATATCTTTTGCTTCTGTTAGGTCCATAACATTTCTGTCTTTTATTGTGTGTATTTCCTTGTTATCTCTATTTTCTTGAAGAGATCTCTAGTCTTTCCCATTCTATTGTTTTCCTCTATTTCTTTGCATTGATCACTGAAGAAGGCTTTCTTATCTCTCCAATTCTTCTTTGGAACTCTGCATTCAAATGGGTATATCTTTCCTTTTCTCCTTTGACTTTATTTAGCTTCATTTCTTTTCTCATCTATAGGTAAGCCCTCCTCAGAAAGCCATTTTGCCTTTTTGCTTTTCTTTTTCTTGGTTGTAGTCTTGATCACTGCCTCCTCTACAATGTCATGAACCTCTGTCCATAGTTCTTCAGGCACTCTGTATCAGATCTAATTCCTTGAATCTATTTGTCACTTCCTCTGGATAATTATGAGGAATTTGATTTAGGTCATACCTGAATGGTCTAGTGGTTTTTCCTACTTTCTTCAAATTAAGTTTGCAATAAGAAGTTTATAATCTGAACTCAGTGTTTATTCTGAGAGCTTTGTAGTTTCCCCCTCTTTAATAAATCCTATTTGGTTGCTACTGTGGTGTTTGTGTGTTTCTGTATTCCATGCTTCAGCTCCACAGACAAGAACTTGGATTCCCATCTAAGTTGGATGGTGTCACTGACTTGATGGACGTGAGTTTGAGCAAGCTCTGGGAGTTGATGATGGATAGGGAAGTCTGGTATGCTGCAGTCCATGGGGTGGCAAAGAGTTGGACATGCCTGAGCAACTGAATGAACTGAAGTGACCTGAACAGAAGTCACAATAGTGGAGGTGACATATCAGTTATAAAGACTCCTAGTCCTTTTTCACTGGTAAAGATTAGCCTGAAACCTCAACCACTAGATCAACGGTAGCCTAAGGGATGAAAATGTCAACCTTTTTTGATCCTTGTGATTTCTGTCTATTAGAGCTTGAACCCTATTGACCTCTATTTTAATTCTGTACTGAATTCTCCTCTGCTCAAGCCTCTTCATGAATATGAATCTACACCTAGCTTTTGTTGTTGTTTTAGTCGAAAGGTGTGTCCAACTCTTCATGACCCCATGGACTCCAGCACACCAGTCTATCCCTCTCTCATAATCTCCTGGAGTTTGCCCAAGTTCATGTCCATTGAATCAGTGATGCCATCCAATCATCTCATCCTCTGTCACCCTCTTTTTCCTTCTGCCTTCAACATTTCCCAGCATCAAGGCCTTTCCTAATAAGTCAGATCTTCCCATAAAGTAGCCAAAGTATTGGAGTTTCAGCTTCAGCATCAGTCCTTCCAAAAACTATTCAGGGTTTATTTCACTTAAGATTGATCAGTTCTATCTCCTTGCTGTCCAAGGAACTCTCAAGAGTCTTCTCCAGCACCACAGTTCAAAACATCCATATTTTTTGGCACTCTGCCTTCTTTTTTGTCCCGCTCTGTGAGAGTCATCTGTATATGACTACTGGAAAAACCATAACCTTGACTATAGAGACCTTTGTTGGCAAGTGATGCCTTTGCCTTTTAACACACTGTCTAGGTTTGTCATAGCTTTCCTGCCAAGAAGGAATTGTCTTCTAATTTCATGGCTGCAGTCACCATCCACAGTGATTTTAGAGCCCAGGAAGAGGAAATCTGTCACTACTTCCATATTTCCCCCTTCTCTTTGCCATGACGTGAAGGGGCTGGATTCCATCATCTTAGTTTTTTTTAATACTGAGCTTTAAAGCCAGCTTTTTCACTCTCCTCTTTCACTTTCATCAAGAGGCTCTTTTTAGTTTCTCTGCTTTGTTCCATTAGAGTGATATCATCCATATGTCTGAGGTTGTTTATATTTCTCCCAGCAATCTTGATTCCAGATTATAACTTATCAGCTCAAAATTTCACATAATGTGCTCTGCATATAAATTAAATAAACATGGTGACAATAAACAGCCTTGTTTTACTCCTTTCTAATCCTGAATCAGTCTTTCTATGCGGAATTCCAACTGTTGCTTCTTGACCTGCATACAGGTTTCTCAGGAGGCAGGTAAGATGCTCTGACATTCCCATCCTTTAAGAGTTTTCCACAGTTTCTTATAATCTACACAGCCAAAGGCTTTAGCATAGTCAGTAAAACAAAGGTAGATGTTTTTTTCTAGAGTTTCCTTGCTTTCTCTATGATCCAGTGAATGTGGCAATTTGATCTCTGGTTCCTCTGCCTTGTCTAAAACCAGCTTGAACATCTGGAAGTTTTTGGTTCAGGTAATGCTGAAAAGCAAAGGAGAAAAGGAAAGATATACCCATTTGAATGCAGAGCTCCAAAGAATAGCAAGCCTTCCTCAATGATCAATGCAAAGAAATAGATGAAAACAATAGAATGAGAAAGACTAGAGATCTCTTCAAGATAATTAGAGATACCAAGGGAACATTTCATGCAAAGATGGGCTCAATAAAGGATATAAATGGTAGGGACCTAACAGAAGCAGAAGATATTAAGAAGAGGTGGCAAGAATACACAGAAGAACTCTACAAAAAAAATCTTCATGACCCAGATAAACATGATGGTGTGATCACTCACCTAGAGCCAGACATCCTGGAATGTGAAGTCAAGTGGGCTTTAGGAAGCATTGCTATGAACAAAGCTAGGGGAGATGCTGGAATTCCAGTTAAACTATTTCAAATCCTGAAAAATGATGCTGTGAAAGTGCTGCACTCAATACGCCAGCAAATTTGGAAAACTGAGCAGTGGCCACAGGACTGGAAAAGGTCGATTTTTATTCCAATCCCAAAGAAAGGCAATGCCAAAGAATATTCAAAGTACTGCACAATTGCACTCATCTCACATGCTAGTAAAGTAATGTTTAAAAGTCTCCAAGCCAGGCTTCA
>SJYX01019483.1:79996-116945 GCA_006410675.1 Oreotragus oreotragus
TTAACTTATATGCAGAGTACATCATGAGAAATGCTGAGCTGGAGGAAGCACAACTGAACTCAAGATTGCCAGGAGAAATATCAGTAACCTCAGATATGCAGATGACACCATCTTCATGCAGAAAGTGAAGAAGAACTCAAGAGCCTCTTGATGAAAGTGAAAGAGGAGAGTGAAAAATTTGGCTTAAAGCTCAACATTCAGAAAACAAAGATCATGGCATCTGGTCCCATCACTTCATGGCAAATAGATGGGGAAACAGTGGAAACAGTGGCTGAATTTATTTTTCTGGGCTCTAAAATCACTGCAGATGGTGATTGCAGCCATGAAATTAAAGGACACTTGCTCCTTGGAGCAACCTAGACAGCATATTAAAAAGCAGAGACATTGCTTTGCCAGCAAAGGTCCATCTAGTCAAGGCTATGGTTTTTCCCGTGGTCATGTATGGATGTGAGAATTGGACTATAAAGAAAGTTGAGCCCGGAATAATTTATGCTCTTGAACTGTGGTGTTGGAGAAGACTCTTAGAGTCCCTTGGACTGCAAGGAGATCCAACTGGTCCATCCTAAAGGAGATCAGTCCTGGGTGGTCTTTGGAAGGACTGATGCTATAGCTGAAACTCCAATACTTTGGCCACCTGATGCGAAGAGCTGACTCATTTGAAAAGACCCTGATGCTGGGAAAGATTGAGGGCAGGAGAAGAAGGTGATGACAGAGGATGAGATGGCTGGATGACATCACTCAATGGACATGGCTTTGGGTGGACTCCAGGAGTTGGTGATGGACAGGGAGGCCTGGCGTGCTGCGGTTCATGGGGTTTCAAAGAGTTGGACACAACTGAGTGATTGAACTGAAATCATCCAAATCCTTGGATGATTTTGAACATAACCTAACTAATGTGGGAGATGCATACAATTGTTCAGTGGTTTGAACATTCTTTAGTTTTGTCCTTCTTGGGAATTGGGATGAGGGTTGACCTTTTCCAGTCCTGTGACCACTGCTGGGTTTTCCCAAATTTGCTGAAATACTGAGTGCAGCACTTTAATAGCATCATCTTTTAGGATTTTAAGTAGATCTGTTGGAATTCCCTTAGCTTATACTTCCCCAGTTGGACTGTTCAGGAATATTCTGCTTTGGGAAGGATCCCGTATGTTTTCCTTACTTTGCTGCAAGTAATAAATCCTTCCTTTTCTCAGTCTTTGGCTTGGTTGTGTCTTTTGGCTTGGTACCCACCAAGAAGTGAACTAAGTTTTGGGCTAACAATAAGGCTTGGTGGAACATGGGCGTGTCTTTTCATCCTCTTTGCCTTTAGGTCAGTGAGCGCTGACCTTTTTTTTTTTTTAATTATTTCTTTGATTTTTATTTTTCTTTCACTTTCTATAGTTTCTGCTTCATGAAAAGCTAGTCTTTCTTAACTCCCAGCTCACTTTCCTGTTGGCACTGGATTCTGAGTGATCCTATTGACATGTTTGTTGCCCTGTTTCTGAGAGGAGCTTTAATTTTCCATGTACATAGCAGATCCCATTTTCTGCAGTGGCAAGTCTGGTTTTTAGTCCCTCACAAGGCTTTTTATTCTGCATTTGTCACTATGCTTAATTTTTTAAATTTTCTTTCTTCACATACTTTTCATCTCAGGCTGTTCTCAGGGATTATTGCTCTTGTTTCATAAATGTCACATAGTTTTGCAGACATTTTCAGGCTGAGTTTGTCTAGGTGAGTCTGTGGTTCCAAAATCCATTTGCAGGGGCCCGCTATCCCTCTAAATCCTTCAGGTGATGTTATTATTCTTCTTTCATAGTGTCCTGTTACAGACCATGGGCTGGTTTTGTCTTATTCAGTCTCAGAAGTGAGAGACTGATCAGCTTAGAGTGGGGTATGGAACGAAGCAGGACACTGTGGAACTCCTGGGCCTAAAACCCTTTCTGTGTCCCCTGATTCTTTGTTGGGAAGAGCCTTCAGCCTCTGTGGCCTTCCCTGAGTTCCAGAAGACAGGTTAAATAGCTGCTGCTGCCGCTGCTAAGTCACTTCAGTCGTGTCCGACTCTGTGAGACCCCATAGACGGCAGCCCACCAGGCTCCCCCATCCCTGGGATTCTCCAGGCAAGAACACTGGAGAGGGTTGCCATTTCCTTCTCCAATGCGTAAAAGTGAAGTCACTCAGTCGTGTCCAACCCTCAGCAACCCCATGGACTGCAGCCCACCAGGCTCCTCCGTCCAGGGGATTTTCCAGGCAAGAGGACTGGAGTGGGGCGCCATCTATTAATCAGGGAAGGAAGCAGTTACAGAGACAGAAGCAGCAGCCAAAACACAATAGTGCAGCCATGGGGCAGGGCCCTGGTTCCACCTCAAGGGATACACACAACGGTGTCTTTGAGTTGTTTCAGAACTAAAACCCCAACAAATGGAATATGTGAGCATTCTTCATTCCAGAGAAAACTTCCTGAGTCCTGATTAAAAGGAGCCAGAGAAGCTCAACAAGGTTAGGAGACTATCTGAGGCCAAATTTCAGGAGTGCAGGCCCTGCACACACCCTGGTTCTCATCAGCAACTCTGCCCTTGAACCACTGCTATAAAGTGAAAGTCACTCAGTCCTGTCTGACTCTTTGTGACCCCACGGACTTTACAGTCCTTGGAATTCTCCAGGCCAGAATACCAGAGTGGGTAGCCTTTCCCTTCTCCAGGGGATCTTCCTGACCTGGAATCAAACCTGGGTCTCCTGCATTACAGGTGGATTCTTTACCATCTGAGCTATCAACCCCCTCACCAAATCCTTCTGAGTTGGATACTCAGTTTTGGGAGGCATGAGTGTGCTATTTCCCCCTTTGCCTGGCAAAACAATTAAGCTACTCTTTTTCTACTGAACCCAACATCTGTCTCTGAGATTTGATTCAGAACCAGTGCATAGAGGCTGAGTTTTCAGCATCAGGTGTTTGTCCCCTTCTCAGTTCTCCAGAAGACCACTGCCTGCTGTGTGGAGCTCCTGGCTCAGTTTTGAGGGTGGCAGGCTGTTCCGGGTGCAGTCTGGTTGGCTTATGCTGAAACCTTTTCCTTGTCAGGGCTCAGCTGAACTGGAGAGAGCTGGTCTGCCAGGTGTCAGAGAAACTGGTTAAGTAATATCACCAGGGGAATAACGCTCAAGCCTTTAATCACTGGCTGTGATCCTATCAAAGAAAAGTACACCTTCCCATCTCCCATTTTCTCTGGCAAGGGCCAGGTGGATCTTCACAGACATACAAACAGGTGTGATCATCTCACTGCTAGGGGAGCACTGAAAAGAAGTGGCCACGGAGGTGAGAGAGAAGCTTTTGCCAGGACTGGAAAAGCACTGGACCCTGAGCGGGAGAAAAGTGTCTCAAGCCTCCTCTCTGCCCTATTTCCCACAAAGGGGTCTCAGCAGAGGCACTGTGCCATGTCCTTCCTTATAATTTCCTGTGTATGAACAACAGGAGAACTTTTCATCTAATCAATTGTTGAAGCCCAGGGGACGCTGCCATAAGAAGTGCCTCAATGGCATACTGATCATTTTTAATTAAAACAACTTAAGTGCAAGAGATACACTTTGACTCTCCTTTCTGTCTCAGCAGGACCTGGATCTCATGTGAAAGTTCTCTCCCTGCATCTAGAGGTAAAAGGACACCCCTAGAGCCAGGGATGAGAATTCACACTGAGCAGTCTATAGAGACAAACCTCCTTGTTTCTTCAATTTACTACCCCAAGCCCAAACTGCTTAGATTCTTCACCAGCTAAGCACTCAAAGCCCAAGATTCCCTGTCCTGTCAGTTCCTCACAAATGTATCCTTTCTTTGTCTAAAAAATATAAAATCTGCCCGGTTTCTCCACTACTTAGATTTCAGTTCTATGAGACCTCCACAGGCTTGAATTAAAATGTTCCTTTATTTCCTGTTAATCCATCTTGTGTCAGTTTTAGTCCAGCCACAAGAATGCCAGAGGCACGAAGTGGGGAATGTGCCCCTTATGGACACAATGGTGATGCTCCCTTGAATTGGCCTTCTAAAGAGCCCCCAGTGCCACCTGCTCCCCTTCTCACTGTCATGGCCTTAGCTCCAAGCCCCTAACCTCCCACCTAGAAGATCATCATCAGCCTCCTGTTGGCATTAGTATGCATTCAGTAGGGGACATTGGGACTGGAATGACATCAGGTGGCAGCCCCTGACAAATCCTCCATGTCTTTTCACTTCTGTATCTATGATGATGCCTTGAATGGAGCTGTCAAGGCAGAAACCACGACTCTTTACAGACTCAGTGTGCATTTGTATCTCCCACAACCAAAGAGAACAAGCGAGGTGCAAGCGGGATGAGCAGGCCCCTGCATTGTCCACTTCCAGCAGGTAATGGGATGCCAACCACAGGGTACCTGGGCCACTGCTGCCCCCGTGCTTGTCCCATTGAGTTCCAGCCCCCACCCCCAGCTGTTACTCCCACACAAGCTAAGCTCCATGACTTGGCAGTAGTAGGGCAGGCATCTCTCAATGACAGTGATTCCTAGAAGGGAGCAGACTTTGTCCCCTGCAGGAGGCATGACCAAGTAGCTGGTGATATTTTCAGGTCTTCTTTCCCAGATACCCAGCATCCCCATGCCCACTCATCCTCTCATCAGAGCTGTCATCACCAACAGGAGTATCTTCCTAGATGTGTTAGAGTGAAAAACTTGACAATGTTCAAATTATGGCAGAAGCTTTTTGAAGCAGACATAGAACTGATTCCTACTACCTCCATTTCCACTTCTCTCTTTTTGTTTCCAGACTACAGATCCAGAAAACAAGCCACCTCAGCTGAATTCCTAAGAAGCTGCTGCAGCGAGCAGGGAAGCTGAGTGAGCATGCTGCCATTCTGGACCTGAAGAATGGCTGGAGTCTGTGGGGCCTTGTGGAGGATGCTACTGGACCACTTTCTAGAATCTGTGGATATGATAGCACATTGCTAGTGGGCCTTAGGAAGACCTAACAGATCCTGCCCATATGAGGGAACTTTGATCCATCTCTTTAGACCCTGACTCCCTAGCAGAACTCCACCAAGGGGCAGGATCAGAGATGCAATGGAGAGAGTCAGAGAGAGCTGGGGAAATAGTTCTTGAACCACTGCTTAAGGCATCTGGTCAGTGGTACCAGCTATGGTCAAAGGGAGGTGTGTTCATGCTAAGCTGCATCAGTTGTGTTCAACTCTTTGCAACCCTATGGACTGTAGCCTGCCAGGCTCCTCCCTCCATTGGATTCTCCAGGCAAGAATACTGGAGTGGGTTGCCATTTTCTTCTCCAGGGGATCTTCCTGACCCAGGGATTGAACCTGCGTCTCCTGCATTGGCAGGTGGTTTCTTTATCACTAGCACCACTTGGGAAGCCCTAAAGGGAGGTGAGTCCCTATGAAATGATCACCTGTGGGAACTTCCCAGGACAGATCCTTCCCTACCCTCCACCCACTCATGTCCTCAGACTGCCTTTTGTCTGTAGAGAAACTTTAGCCAAAGAACAAGCTTAATTTGAGGAGTGAAAAAATGCAGAAGTAAAAGAAAGTAGTCAAACAGAACCAAAAGTATTTAGTCATTAAACACAGCCAAGAACCTTTACTTTCCCCACAATGGTTATAGATAATGTTCCCAGCCATATCCTTTGAGCTGTTTTGCAGATACTGAAGCCCCCACCAGGTGGAAGAAGTTAACAACATGATGACCAGACTGTAGCCATGACATAAGCTGCCATAATTCTGAGAACTGGCCCCAAGGAAAAGGGAAAAAGTCAACCCTGGAACTCAAGATTAACTACTTAAAAGAAGATGACACTGATCAGACCACCACATGGCTAGTTTCAAGATGACGTCAGAGCTGCCTGTGTTGTCCTGCATGTACCCCCTCCTTCCACAGATAAACCCCTGAAGTTCCCCTTTAAGCTCTTTCTCACTGATTGGCAGTGAGGAAACAGCATTTGAACATGAATCTGCCTCTTCCCCCAGGTACTGGCCTCCTGAACATAGCAACCTTTCCTTTCTACCAACATTGGCCTCTCGAGTATTGGTTTTTGGGTGGCAGATGGACTTGAGTTTGGTAACACTTGTGAGTGTAGTGACCCTAAGCAGGTCCCTGGTGCCCATAAACACCACTGGAGGAAGCGGCTGGGACCTAGGTGACAGAGACACCCTCTGGAGGTAACCTACTACAGCTAGCAAGGGAGAGGTACGTGGAGTGGGACAAACCCCTCCCTCCTGCAGGGGGACTGATGCCTGCCCTGTCAGGACCACTGAAGGCAGGAAGCAGCCCCAGAGCCTCAGCACCACTCCC
The DNA here is from genome assembly GCA_006410675.1 of Oreotragus oreotragus. Taxonomy (NCBI): domain Eukaryota; kingdom Metazoa; phylum Chordata; class Mammalia; order Artiodactyla; family Bovidae; genus Oreotragus; species Oreotragus oreotragus. Next base: position 86,285 of record SJYX01019483.1, read on the forward strand.
TCCCCGGCCAGGAAGTGGGCTCAGCTCAGGCCTGCGCTTGTGGCCCATGTGGGGTCCCATTGGCTAGGAAACAGCTGCTCGCCTGACCCTGTGCACCACCCTCGCCTCTTTCTCTCTGGATAACTTGGATTGCACTCTTTGTGTGTGTGTGCCTACCTGTCAGACACCCAGCCCTGGAAAGTGTTCAGGTCTTCAGATCAGATTCAGCTTCCTTGTTAGAGTTGTGAGGTGCCTGAAATGACTCAGGGCAAGGTAAGAGATTCATTCAGAAATGCAAGGAGAATTGACTTTCTCAAGTAGCCCCTAATGAGACCTCTGACTCTGGCCTAGTGACAGTTGGAACTCACGGCTACTTTTGAAACTGGGTCCCCCTAAAACTGAGTTCCCTTGCTAAGTCTATGATGACCTCAATCCCTTTTTTGTGCCCTCAGATCTCAGTTGTGTGCTGACTGGATATTAACCAACCAGAGTCAGATGACTCAGATTGCTGTTGTTGATAACATCACTGATGTGCTAAAATTGTTGTCGTCGAAATCATCATTAATGTACAAACTCAGCTTGTCTCACCTGGGCAAGATGAGTTCACAGTACTGCCTTCCTGCCCAACCATGGACCTCTTAGCCAGAGATTCAGAAACTAGAGACATCCTGACCTTCAAAACCATGACCAAGAAATATCAGAGAAATGTCTCAGACAATGACTGGTTCCAGCCTCTTTGTTTTTCCCTTTAAAAACACTTCCAACTTAAAGCCAAGTTGCAGTGAATCTGAGATTTTCTCCCACTCTCTTGCTTAGAGCCTTGAAAGTAAAGTACTTTACTTTACTGCAGACTTCCACTGTCAGAGTTGGCTTTCTGCCCAAACGGGTATACCAGCTTCTGCGCAGCAACACTTCCCACCATGCAGGCAGGCCTGGTCGTCTGTGTGGCATAACCTTGATTTTGGCATTGAGTGGTTGTTGACTCAGACTAATGGACCAGTTCTGTCACAACCCCTCAAAGTCTGACCCATTCAGACCCAGGACAGGGTAGCCCTCAAGTTTCTCAATTGAGTCCTGAAAAAGGTCAAGGAGTAATCTGGCTCCAGGCCAAACGCTTCTGTGATTTATAAGGCTCAACACACAGTCAAGCCCAAGGCTGTTCCTGGAGGCCTCCCAGGAAGCTGCCCTCCCCACCAGACTTGGACAGGCAGGGCTGGCAGTCTGGGAGATGTTGTCAGGCACTGGCTCCCTCCAGCGTTCTTGGGCATATCTGCTCATACCTACTTTGGGTGCCCTTGTTTGGAAGCCTCTTTCTGGGCCATGCTTGGTGTCTCTGGTTGAAGGAAAGACAAGTGCACACTGAGTCTGTAGAATCATGATTTCTGCCATGATGTCTCCGTTCAAGGCATCATCATAGACACAAAAGTGGAAAATCAAGGAGGATTTGTCAGGCGCTGCCACCTGATATCATTCCAATCCTGATGTTCCCCTACTGAATGCCTGCAAAAGCTAATGGGAGGCTGTAGACACATTTAGTGGGAGGTTTGGGCTCAGAATCAAGGCCATGGTAGTGAGGAAGGAGGGCAGGGGATCACTGGGGGCTCTTTAGAAGGTCAAGTTGATCTCTGAGCAGCAGTGAGCAGTGGCATGAAGCAGGATCTTAATTCCCTGCCCAGGAATTGAACAGGGAATTGAAACTGGATTAGAACCAGGGATCCTAGCCACCAGACCAGCAAGGGCTAGAGGCTAGAGCTATTTTTCCCTGGATCTTTGTCCATAGTGAAAAATGCATTTATCACAGAGGCAGAAACTGTAAATGCAGGTACAAACTTTATTATTAGAGACACAGCACAGCAACAAGTGAGAGAGCACATAGAGAAATTATTTGTTTAGTTAAGATGGAAACAAGGCAAAAACACACACCTGGAGAGAAAGGGTGTGGACATCTCCCTTAGTGAGGAGGAGTGCAGTAAAGAGGTGGTTAAATCATTTACATAGGTCAGTTCTTCCGGTCTTTGCCTTCCTTCAGGCCAGGTATCTGGTTTCTTTTTCCATATCTGACCTATCATGGGACCCTCCCCTGGGGCACGCATGCACCCCTCAGCCAAGACGGATTTCAAAGTAAAGGTTTCTGGGAGAAGTAAGACTCGTGGTTTGGCCTTACCCCTGATTTTTGACACACAAGGAGCCTTTCTGTGCATGTACAGCCTCTCCCTAATGCCAAAAAGAGGGAGGAAAGGAGATCCCACAATCCTTTACTCGCAGAGGATTTTGCAGCTCTTTGCCCTCACCATGACTATTACATTAAGGTGTTTGTAAAAGACAAACACTGGCTATTTATCTCGTATCATTGTTACTTCCATTTTGGAGGGCAAACTGGGGGCTGATTGTAAATACCTTAACTGGAGCCCACCTATCTCTTGTCTCAAGAAAAGTTAACAGCTCTAAGTATCCAGCCTGAAGCCCACTTCTTCATGCCCCATAAAATGTAAGCACGAGGCCAGCTGTAAATGCCTAAGCTGGAGCCCATCTATCTCCTTCCTCAAGATCAAGGGAACATTACAACTGAGTAGATGTAGACTGAATGAAAATCAGAGAGAAAGGTGCTCTCAGGTTTTTCTACATAGGTGAATCAGGAGTCAGTGGATACATCATGGACATTCAACTTTTTCTCTCCAACAACTACATCATAAAAAAGCATCCTGAAGAGTAAGAACTGGATTGTCTTCTCTGGGCTGTCCACAACACCTGGCTAAGTGGATGAGTTTTTAGCCTTACACTTCCATAGGCCTTAGGGTGTCTGACTCTTTGCAACCCACCAGGCTCCTCCGTCCATGGGATTCTCCAGGAAAGAACACTGAAGTGGGTTGCCATTCCCTCCTCCAGGGAATCTTCCTGACCCATGATCAAACCCAAGGATCAAGCCCAATGAGCTTGATAATTGTCTCTGGAGCACACGAGGAGCTCAGAATATGCCCCCCACCCCAGGAACACCACATCTGCTCGATTCTGTCTACAAGAGAGGCTCTGCTTCCAGGGCTTAGCTCCTATGTCATCAAAGTCCCAAGCATGGAATTTGGAATAGAATTTAACCCTCAGGACACATTTATGCTTTTGTATCCTCTCTTGATTAATGTATTTCTTGTATATTTATTTATATATTAATGTGAATATCATATTAACCCCTTTTGAAAAGCAAAATTCAACTGAGTAAATTTTAAGCTCTCATTGTCTCTATTTGATAATTCATGAATTGAGCAGCATTCAGTCTAGCAGAGGGAAAAGAGCTCTGAGGAGTTGTTACAAAATTAAGAAAACTTTTATAGGCAGAAGCAAGAGGGACACGGAAGTAATACTCCCCAGAAAAGAAGATTGGTTATCGCAAGTTTACTTTCTTTAAGAGAATGACAGGGGTTAAACTGCCAGATGACTTCACTGGTGTGGATCAGCAATTCCCTGTTGACTGGTTTAAGATTCTGCTCTTTGGAGAGCAGAAACTGTAAGTAAGTCTCAGTTTAGGGAAGTGGGGCTTAGTAGAAGCAACTCCATGTTGAGTCTTGTTTGTCTTGTTTTTTAAATCCTTTTGAAATAATTGGTAATATTTATTAATACATTTTGGCTTCCTTGGTGGCTCAGCTGGTAAAGAATTCACTTGCAATGCAGAAGATCTGGGTTCAATCCTTGGGTTGGGAAGATCCCCTGAAAAAGGGAATGGCTACACACTCCAGTGTTCTAGCCTCAGAATACTGGGTCACAAGAGTCAGACATGACTAAGCTACCTTCACTTTCACTTTTCATTAATACATTGGATTTTCCAGGTGGTGCTAGTGGTGAAGAACCTGCCTAACAATGTATAAGAGGTTAGAGACATGGGTTTGATCCTTGGGTCAGAAAGATCCCCTGGAGGAAGGCATGGCAACCCACTTCAGTATTCTTGCCTGGAGAATCCCATGGACAGAGGAGTCTGGTGGGTTGCAAAGAGTCAGACACAACTGAAGTGACTTAGCATGCATGCATTAATACATTATCATGAATGATTTATTTTTATTAATAAAAAAGTGAAACAGTATGAAATAAGTATAGCCCTATAAGGGAAAGTATGAAAGGCAGTGAGAGTAAATTAGCTGGTGAGAATCTAGGGTTTTTGTGGTTTATGCAAATATTAGGAAAATGGCTCATTGCCAATTCTGTCCCACATTAAGTCATAAGCCACAGAATAATTTCAGTTGTTTTGCTCCTCCCTCAGGATGCACTAAGAAGCACTCATGCCTTTTAATAAAGCAGGCTTCTATAAAAGATTGATTGCTTTTTTTTTTTTTTTTAAGAGCATTTTGTTTTCTCAGCAAAAATGGAGCATCTTTTACTGAGGCTTCAAATCAAGGCATTGTTCATATCTGCACAAGACCTTAGAGGCAAAGTGGGCAAGGAGATCAGAGCCTAGAGAGAGGACTGTGGGAGATAATTCTGAGAAATTCTGGGTTAGATTTTTTGAAAGTTGAAAACAAGACCAACACATTTCTAGATGTTACAGCCACCATTATTTCTTCTCTCTACATAAATGTGTGCTTCTCCTTGGCTGAGGGGGGATGTCTATTTCTCCACTCCCTAATCTGAGCTGATCTGGGACAGCGCTGATGAAAAGAATATAGCGGAAGTGACACTAAGCCAGTTCTCACTTAGCTTTGGAGTGGTCATTCCCAATCCTTTCTTTTGGAAATCAGTGACCATGTAAAAAGTGAAATTGCCTTGAGATCATCATGCATAAGAAGCCCACAGCATGTATAGAAGCACCAGAGAAAGAAGCCACGTCGTGAAGTCCTGGCCTCAGCCCGGCCTACCCACCAGCTGAATCCGGCCAAGGGAGTGACTGGCAGGTGTCATGTGAAACAGGAAAACTACACTGCTGAGCCTTTCCTAAATCATGAGCAAAGAATATACTTGTTTCTTAGCAAGTATGTATTGGGAGTGCTTTGTTCAGTTCAATTCAGTCACTCAGTCATGTCCGACTCTTTGCGACCCCATGAATGGCAGCACTCCAGGCCTCCCTGTCCATCACCAACTCCTGGAGTTCACTCAGACTCACGTCCATCGAGTCGGTGATGCCATCCAGCCATCTCATCCTCTGTCGTCCCCTTCTCCTCCTGCCCCCAATCCCTCCCAGCATCAGAGTCTTTTCCAAGGAGTCAACTCTTCGCATAAGGTGGCCAAAGTACTGGAGTAAGCTCAAATTCAAGCCTCTAGTTTCAGAGATGACTGTCAGCTAAACGAGTGGTAAAGTTAAGTATGGTAAACTCTGAGCCTGTTTCATCTGCTCTGTATTTCAGGGGGCTGTAAACCTACAAGCATTTCCAGTATTCCTGGCCAGCTGGCTTCTGATTAGATTCAGTCACTTGGAGACACTGACAGAAGTTTGGAAGATAGGAGGAAGGGGTAATTTTTCTTCTTCTCAAGAATGGCGATTGATCCCAACCCCCAGTGTCTTTGGCATTTCCAAAAGAGGTGACAGGAGCTGTCTATGTACTTCAGTGGCAGCCACCACAAGTGACTGCAGATTTAACAGCGTGGCTGGTTCCAGATGTATTATCTGCAGACTCCAAAATGTCAGCAGTAAGATCCTCCTAAATCTGCTAATGCCACCTCCTTCCTCTTTGCTCCTCTATCCCTTCATCTATTAGACATTTTTGAAGTATTTCCATTGTTGAGCTAGATATTCACATACCCAGTATTTGTAGACAGCAGTGCTTTCAGGATATTCAAAAATGAAAATTTGACATTGATTATCTTTCCCTGGGCATAAACATAACAATGACCTCATTATCAGTGGAAAATGAAATACTGGTAGTTCACATATGTAGTAGTAACATATTCACTTAAATTATAACCTGGCATTACCTAGAACAATAGGTCTATAAAAGGTAAGGTATTCGATTAACTGCAGTGACAATGAGCTGGATGTTTTTGACTGCACTGGAGAGTTACATCAAGAAAATGAGTTACTGTAGGTTTAAGCTCTCAATTCAAGATATGGTCAGAGGACTAGAGATCTGTTATCATGGACCTGGAAACTGAGTTTTCAGATCCCAAACTGGAATTCACTCTCAGCCCAGCACAGGAGGTCAGATATGACTCAGCATGAGATAGTTTAATAATTGTTAGATTAAACCAATTTATATTAGAAGAAAGATAAGGAATATGTGTGGGGATGATGGATCCTAAGATTACTAGACAAAGAAAGCATAAAATAATATTGGGAGTGAAACTCATTGATATGAATCTATCTGTTAGTTTGGAAATCTAGGAATGGCTATAAGTCCAAATTTGCTTGGTTTAGCTCACTAAATCAACAGTGATCCTCCTTCAATAAGGTTATAAAGCCATACATCCACAGTCAAGATAGATTAACATGTTAAAGGCTTAGGTAAATAGTCATGTTGGAGTTCAGTTCAGTTCAGTCACTCAGTTGTGTCCAACTCTTTGTGACCCCATGGACTGCAGCACACTAGGCTTCCCTGTCCATCACCAACTCTTGGAGCTTGCTCAAACTCATGTCCATTGAGTCAGTGATGCCATCCAACCATCTCATCCTCTGTCATCCCCTTCTCCCCTGCCTTCAATCTCTCCCAGCATCAAGGTCTTTTCAAATGAGTCAGTTCTTCCCATCAGATAGCCAAAGTTTTAGAACTTTAGCTTCAGCATCAGTCCTTCCAATGAATATTCAGGGTTTATTTCCTTCAGGATTGACTGGTTTGCTCTCCTTGTAGTCCAAGGGACTCTCAAGAGCCTTCTCCAACACCACAGGTCAAAAGCATTAATTCTTTGTTGTTCAGATTTCCTTATGGTCCAACTCTCACATCCATACATGACTATTGGAAAAACCATAGCTTTGAGTGGATGGACTACAGAGACAGTACTTTACCAACAATAGTCCATCCACTCAAAGCTATGGTTTTTCCAACTGTCTCTGTTTTTTAATATGCTGTCTAGGTTTGTCATAGCTTTTCTTCCAAGGAGCAAATGTCTTTTAATTTCATGGCCACAGTCACCATCTACAGTGATTTTGGAGCCCAAGAAAATAAAATCTGTCACTGTTTCCATTATGTCCCCATTTATTTGCCATGAATTGATGGAACCAGCTGCCATGATCTTGTTCTTTGAACACTGAATTTTAATGAAGCTTTTTCACTCTCCTCTTTCACTTTCATCAAGAAGCTCTTTAGTTCTTCTTCACTTTCTGCCATCAGGGTGGTGTCATCTGCATATCTGAGGTTATTGATATTTCTCTCAGCAATCTTGATTCCAGCTTGCACATCATCCAGTCTGCATTTTGCATGATGCGCTGCATATAAGTTAAATATGAAGGGTGACAACACAGGGTCTTGAGGTACTTCTTTCCCAGTTTTCCCAATTTCCCAATCTGTTGTTCAATGTCTCGTTCTAATTATTGCTTCTTGACCTACATACTGATTTCTGAAGAGGCAGGCAAGGTGGTCTGGCATTCCATTCTCTTTAAGAATTTTCCACAGTATGTTGTGATCTAGCCATGAAATTAAAAGATGCTTGCTTTTTGGAAGAAAAGCTATGACCAACCTAGACAGCATATTAAAAAGCAGAGATGTTACTTTGCCAACAAAGATCTGTCTAGTCAAAGCTATGGTTATTCCAGCAGTCTGGATGCGAGAGTTGGACCATAAAGAAAGATGAACACCACAGAATTGGTGCTTTTGAACTCTGGACTCTTGAGAGTCCCTTCTTCTGCAGGAGATCAAAGCAGTCAATCCTAAAGGAAATCAGTCCTGAATACTCATTAGAAGTACTGATGCTGAAGCTGAAGCTCCAAAACTTTGGCCATCTCATGCAAAGAACTGACTCATTGGAAAAGACCCTGATGCTGGGAAAGATTGAAGACAGGAGGAAAAGGAGACAACAGAGGATGAGACAGTTGGATTGCATCACTGACTTGATGGATGTGAGTTTGAGCATGTCCCAGGAGTTGCTAATGGACAGTGAACCTTGGTGTGCTGCAGTCCATGGGGTCACAAAGAGTTGGACACAACTGAATGATTGAACTGAACTGAACTGAGACAGTCAAAGGCTTTAGCATAGTCACAGAAAAAGAAGTAGACATTCTTCTGAAATTCTCTTGCTTTTTCTATGACCCAACAGATGTTGTCAATTTTGTCTCTGGCTCCTCTGCCTTTTCTGTATCCAGTTTGAACATCTGGAAGTTCTCAGTTCACGTTCTGTTGAAGCCTAGCTTGAAAAATTTTGAGCATTACTTTGCTGGCATGTGAGATGAGTGCAATTGTGCACTAGTTTGAACATTCTTTGGGATTGAAAACTGACCCTTTCCAGTCTTGTGGTTCAGTTTTCCAAATTTGCTGGCATATTGAGTGCAGCACGTTCACAGCATCATCTTTCAGAATCTGAAATAGCTCAACTGGAATTCCATCACCTCCACTAGCTTTGTTCACAGTGATGCTTCGTAAGGCCCACTTGACCTCACACTCCAGGGTGTCGGGCTCTGGGTGAGCGATCACACCATTGTGGCTATTTGGGTCATTAAGAACTATTGTGTATGGTTCTCCTATGTGTTCTTGCCACCTCATCTTAATATCTTCTGCTTCTGCTAGGCCTATACCATCTCAAATGTTCTTTATAGTGCCCATCTTTGTATGAAATGTTACCTTGGTATCTAATTTTCTTAAAGAAATCTCTAGTCTTTCCCAATCTATTGTTTCCCTCTATTTCTTTGCATTGATCACTGAGGAAAGCTTCTTCTCTCTCCTTGATATTTTTTGAACTCTGCTTTCAGATGGATATATTTTTCCTTTTTTCCTTTGCCTTTCAGTTCTTTTCTCACCAATTTGTAAGGCCTCCTCAGACAACTGTTTTGCCTTTTTGCATTTCTTCTTTGGGATGGTTTTGATTACTGCCCATTGTACAACATCACAAACCTCTGTCTATAGTTCTTGAGGCACTCTATCTATGAGATCTAATCCCTTGAATCTATTTGTTACTTCCACTATATAAGGCATTTGATTTAGGTCATACCTGAATGGTCTAGTGGTTTTCCCTACTTTCTTCAATTTAAGTCTGAATTTTACAATAAGTAGTTCAGGATCTGAGCCACAGCCAGCTCCTGGTTTTGTTTTTGCTGGTTGTATAGGGCTTCTCCATCTTCAGTGGCAAAGAATATAATCAATGTGATTTTGGTATTGATCACCTGGTGATGGCCACGAGTAAAGTCATCTTTTGTGTTGTTGCAAGAGGGTGTTTGCTATGACCAGTGTGTTCTCTTGGCAAAACTCTGTTAGCCTTTGCCCTGCTTCATTTTGTATTCCAAGGCCAAGCTTGCCTGTTTTTCCAGATATGTCTTGACTTCCTACTTTTTTCATTCCAGTCCCCTGTTGATGAAAAGGACATCTTTTTTTTTTTTTTTCTTTTTTGGTATTAGTTCTTGGAGGTCTTGTAGGTTTTCATAAAACCATTCAGCTTCAACTTCTTTGGCATTAGTGGTTGTGGCATAGACTTGGATTACTATGATATTGAATGGTTTGCTTAGAAATGAATAGAGATCATCCTGTTGTTTTTGAGATTACACCCAAGTACTGTACTTGGGTGTACAGTCCTTGAGATTGTACTCAAGGACTCTTTTGTTGACTATGAGGGCTACTCCATTTTTTCTAAGGAATTCTTGCCCACAGTAGTAGATTTAAGTTCATCTGAATTAAATTCCCTCATTCCAGTCAATTTTAGTTCTCTGATTCCTAAAATGTCAACATTCACTCTTGCTATCTCCTGTTTGACCACTTTCAATTTACCTCGATTCATGGACATGACTGAGCAACTTCACTTTCACTTTTCACTTTCATGCATTGGAGAAGGAAATGGCAACCCACCCCAGTGTTCTTGCCTGGAGAATCCCAGGGACGGGGGAGCCTGGTGGGCTGCTGCACAGAGTTGGATACTACTGAAGCAACTTAGCAGCAGGAGCAGCAGCATGGACCTAACATTCCAGGTTCCTAAGCCATATTGCTCTTTATAGCATCAGACTTTACTTTCATCACCAGTCACATCCACAGCTGGGCATTGTTTTCACTTTGGCTCTGTCCATTTTCTGGAGTTATTTCTCCACTGATCTCCAGTAACATATTGGGTACCTATCAACCTGGAGAGTTCATCTTTCACTGTCCTATCTTTTTGCCTTTTCATACTGTTCATGAGGCTCTCAAGGCAAGAATACTGAAGTGGTTTGCCATTCCCTTCTCCAGTGGACCACATTTTGTCAGACCTCTTCACCATGACCTGTCCATCTTGGATGGCCCTACATGGCGTAGCTCACAGTTTCATTGAGTTAGACAAGGCTGTGATCCAGGTGATCAGTTTGGTTAGTTTTCTGTAACTGTGGTTTCCATTCTCTCTGCCCTCTGATGGATAAAATTAAGAGGCTTGTGGAAGCTTCCTGATGGGAGGGACTGGCTGTGGAGGAATCTGGGTCTTGTTCTGATAGGTGGGGCCATGCTCAATAAGTCTTTAATCGAATTTTATGTTGATGGGTGAGGCTGTGCTCCCTTCCTGTAGTTTGGCCTGAGGATTTATTAAATGTAAACACATCTGTCCATCCACTGTGTCCCTCAAAGAGCTCCAGAGAATATTTCCTCCATAAAGGACTGTGAAATGCACTGATGAAGAGAGCATTTGCTGCTTGAAAACCCTTCAGTAGAAGTCTTGCACAGACTAGGGCCCCTGAGAAAAGTCACAAGGGCTCCTGATTAAATGAGAATCATGGAATCCCAGAGGGCAAGACTGCAAGGAGCAAACCTGCCAGGCAAAAGGTGAGCTCAGCTCTGAAGCAGTGCTGGAACAAGAAGACTCTGGCAGTGGTGTCCTGGGAATGAAATAAATGGGCTATCTACTGAAGCATTATTACAGCTAAGAAACTCTAAGCTTGGTGACCAGAAACTTTGCTTGAGTCACTGCAATGGACTATATCGCCTCTGGCCCAGTACCAACAGCCAAGTCAGTTCCCAGACTCTTCCCACTGAAGAAAGGATACACTGGGTCCACCAGAGGAAGCACCTGGTGACACTGTCACAAGAACAGACTGTAAATACATCCCCAGCCCTTCTTTAGATGAACTATAGCCATTTATTCTGTTAACTTACACTGGCTTTGGTTTGACATTCTTCTCTTCCTATGGTTAGGCAGCTCAGAATTATTAATGTTGTTTTTTGTTCTTCCTGCTCCTCCAGGACTTTTGTGTTGTTCACTGGAGCTTGAAATAAATGAAGTTTTGGTCTAAGTTTATTTCAAAGTGGTTCCAGTGGATCTGTGAAAGTACCTGATCCTGTCATGCATAAGTCAAATCTCCTACTTGACAACTGACATCATCCTATTGCCCCTTGAATCTTGGAGTGTGGGCTACTATGATCAGGAAAGACAAAATGGTAGCCTCTGGAAATTCCCCTTCTTAAAAAGATAGTAAACCAAAAGTGATGCTGCATCTTAGAGAAAATTAAAGATTAGTGCCACCAACAAAGATTTGCATGCTGCAGAAGCCGTACTGTCATATCTAATTATTGGGGCTTCCCAAGGTAGCTCAGCTGGCAAAGAATCCACCTGCAATGCAGGAAAGCCCAGTTCGATTCCAGGGTTGGGAAGAGCCGCTGGAGAAAGGATAAGCTACCCACTCCAGTATTCTTGGGCTTCTCTGATGGCTCAGATGGTAAAGAATCTGCTTGTAATGTGAGAGACCTGGGTTCAGTCCTTGGGTTGGGAAGATCCCTTAGAGGACGGCATGCCAAACCACTCCAGTATTCTTGCCTGGAGAATCTCCCTGGACAGAGGAGCCTGGTGGGCTACAGCCTGTAGGGTCTCAAACAGTGGGACTTGACTGAAGTGACTTAGCACCCAGGCATATCTAGTGACTAATTCATATATTTGACCTGTGCAAAAGGCGCAGGCTTCTGCTTTCCCTTACTGCCCTGGTTAGTAATGTTTGAATCTGCTCTTTGGTATTCTGGAGGATCTAGGAGGCTGAATCCTTTATCCTGCAAGTAAGAAGCCAAAAAGGAAAAGCTTTTTTTTACGTGGGAGGGCCCCACAGGGTCCTGTTCAGTTTCATATGCATAGAAAGCAAGACTTTATTTTCATTCTAGAAATGGCCTAGAAGCTAAAAAGGTTTCAAGGCTTTTTCCACTTCTGAAAATTTGAATTTGCTGACCTCAACCTAACCATGTGTGTGATTCGATCCGGAAGCTGATTCCATGCCTCATTAACCCATGTCATGTTCTATGGAAGCTGGTTAGGTGAAAGGATCTTCCCTTGCTGTCTACATACCTGTGCAAACCTCTGCTAAAGCAGTATTTCTATTTGGAGACCTCTCATTTCTCTGTCTCAGGCCATAGTGATTTCTGATTCAGGAAGATTCTTGCTTCCCTCCCAACTTGGTCAGTAAACATCAGTTTTCCTGGGTCTTTTCTCATCTCCTCCTGGCCAGCTCCTATCCTCCTGACAGAAACACTTTGTGGGAAAAGACAGCAGTGAATTCCCTATATAAAAGATATGCTGATTATATAATTAAGTGAGGTTATCGAGGTGTTAATTAACCCTATTGTGATAATCATTTCACAATATGTGTATCAAAACATCATGTTATAATATCAATTAAAAGCTATATAATGTCATAATAATGCTGGGAGGAAAATAAGAGAATTCCTTTGTTTAATAGAGTTTGACAAACAAATATAGTTTAAATGAATTATATCATGGACAAAAATAGCGAAACTGCTTACACAAGCAGCATTTCCTGTGTTAGGAATTACAAGATGGATTTTTCAAGCTCACCAATCCCCTTCACGGAATTGCACCTTTCTTCAATTATATAGTCTTCTTGCTAAGAAGGATCTCAATTTACTTGACGGTGAATTTCTTAACCAAGTTTCTAAAATAACCTTCTCTTCCCACACCGGGAGTCGAACCCGGGCCGCCTGGGTGAAAACCAGGAATCCTAACCGCTAGACCATGTGGGAGAGGATGTGAGAGTGTTACAATAAAAGACAATTGAATCGCATCCGTCTGCTTCCGCTTCCGCCGCGAGGTGCCGCCGCCGAGCTGCCACGGCCTTCCGCGCCTGCGCGAGTTTTCGGCGCTCGGCGCCGGCGGTGCGGGCTGTGTTGAGTGTCGTCGCCCGTGGCCTGGAGCGCGGAGCGGAGTTCTGTGGCCTCCCCGACCCCTCACCCCGCCCCGGGGAGGCGTCCCGACCCCACCGCACTCTCCGCTCCCGGGAAGCGGTTCTGGGCTCCACACAGCCCTCCCGCGGCGTCTGTGGACGGGCCTAGATTTCTAAACACAGGTTAACTACGCTCTGCGGTGAGATTTGAGAGTGCTTTGAAGAACCAAGAGCAGGTTGTGAGCCTGGCTCCTGGACTTCAGTTTTCAGGTTTTGAAGCAGAGGATAACTTTTATTAGATCTGTTTTTTCCAGTCATGATGCTTAAGAACATTTTAAGTGGGATTTTGCACTTTGAAGGCAATAGATAAAACCTCGAATACCCCCTGTGGAACGTTTTGGGGCCAAAGGCCTTCAGAGACTACCATTTTAAAAGATCTTGTTTAGGGGTGGTCTTACAGCCATAAAGCCAAAGCTAAACACTGCCAACTGTAAATAAAGAATCCATACGCTGCACTGCTTTAACAACTTATATCTTGCAGGAAGAAAGGTAAAATGAAACAAACTGCTGACTGGGAGATAAACATGTACACTCCACATAAGAAATTGGTATCCCATATTGGAAGGAAACTACACATGATTTATAAAAAGACAAATACTGCTATATAAAAGTCAGAACTTATGAACAAGCCTCTTGGAGAGGAACCCCAAGACTAGAATGCATTTGGGAAAAAAATCTCAACCCCACTGGCTCCAGGCTAGCATTAGGCCAAAAAGCAAGTGTGTCAAATGTTGGCAAGTATGTGAGAAAAAGATTTTGGAAATTGATAAAGCTTGATCAAGGAGGCAAATTGTCAGGATTTCCTGAATATGCTTATGGCAAAGCAATTCTATTAAAAAAAAAGAAAAAACTTTTGTAAAACAAATACTGTTCTGGATTTGTCTCTCAGTGAATATGGAGAAATGCTGTTCTGAAAATAATAGGCAGACCATAGGGAGGATAAAGGACCAGGTTCACCCTAAGCAAAAATCAGGCAAGGGTGGAGATTCTCAATCTCTAAGAATTTCGACTGTGTGATTTTTTAAAAATTAAAATTCTTAATATTTGAAAACATTTGTGGAATGAAAAGGACTGTACATAATGTCTACAGTTGAGCCACAGACTGGAAGAAAATGTTTCATAGGGAAAAGTAACTATTCTTACTATATCTGCACCTTAGCTCCCGGCGGGGGAGGGGTTGGGNTCTGACTTATATTTCTCAAGATCTATAGGCCCCTTCCTATGTAGTCAGTAATAACAACAAGGTTTTAATCTATTGCACCTGTCACTTCCAAGGCGGTTCCCTCTGTTTTAGCTTCTTCTGTTTGCTGGTCTCTTCAGTGTCTGATTTCCGCCCTGACACGGGGGTGATGGTGGGGTGTGGATGGTTGACACTTTTTTTAGACTCACTTGTTCAGTCGTGCTGTGGGGAGAAGGGACACTGCAAACAAATAACACTGGCATGTGCTCACAGTGTCTCAGCCACACTGGGCCTGCCCTCGCTCACGGCGTGTGTGCCCTCCCTCCCCACACAGCTCAGGCTCTAGGTTGCTCCACCAGGAACCCTCTGAGGCTGGCCCTGGGCTGCATGCACCTCCCAGATCTAAGCTGCTCAGGTTCAGGCCCTCAGGTAGTCCTCAGAAGTGCAGACTCCATTGGGCCTGTGTTTTGTGCCCTTCTCAGGTCTGAGCAGCTCAGGTGATGAGGTGTTTGGAGAGCACAGTCGCTGTGTTTATTACCTCTCCTGTCCTTGCTGCTCGGTTTTCTGGGTGTACAACTGGCGCACCTTCTCAGGCAGATGATGACTGTCCAGAACCCCAAGAAGTCTTACTTAGCAAAGAAGCCTGCTTGCAGTTTGGTAGANGTTTGGAGAGCACAGTCGCTGTGTTTATTACCTCTCCTGTCCTTGCTGCTCGGTTTTCTGGGTGTACAACTGGCGCACCTTCTCAGGCAGATGATGACTGTCCAGAACCCCAAGAAGTCTTACTTAGCAAAGAAGCCTGCTTGCAGTTTGGTAGATAATGTCTCTCTGAGTCTGCAATTGCCCCCTTCTGGCTCTGGCTGCCTGTCACCAGAGGGGGG
Source organism: Oreotragus oreotragus (assembly GCA_006410675.1). Classification (NCBI taxonomy): domain Eukaryota; kingdom Metazoa; phylum Chordata; class Mammalia; order Artiodactyla; family Bovidae; genus Oreotragus; species Oreotragus oreotragus. Next base: position 101,556 of record SJYX01019483.1, read on the forward strand.
TGGTCTGCAGCCAGCTACTTCTGTTCAGTCCTTGTTCTGTGTGTGGTCCTGGTGATGTCTTAGGGCTTTTTGCGTGGTAGCTATCCCACAGTCTTGTTTCCTAGCCCAAGTTAGTTCGCTCTGATTACCCTCAGGGCATTCAGGTCTGATCCTTACTCTCAGCAATGCAGCCTGAGCCTCCCTGCCCAGCCCCGGCTTGCTAGTGGCGGATGCAGGCATCTTCACTGCTCTTCTGCTGAGGAAATTACCGCTGGGCTCTTAATCTGTGGGTTTAAATTATTTATTTATTTTTCCTCCCTGTTATGTTGCTCTCTGTGCTTCCAAGGCTCACCACAGAGTCAGCAGTGAGAGTGTTTCCTGGTGTTTGGAAACTTCTCTCTCTTTTAAGACTCCCTTCCCGGGACAGAGCTCCATCCCTACCTCTTTTGTCTCTTTTTTTTGTCTTTTATATTTTTTCCTACCTCTTTTTGAAGACNGAGTCAGCAGTGAGAGTGTTTCCTGGTGTTTGGAAACTTCTCTCTCTTTTAAGACTCCCTTCCCGGGACAGAGCTCCATCCCTACCTCTTTTGTCTCTTTTTTTTGTCTTTTATATTTTTTCCTACCTCTTTTTGAAGACAATGGGGTGCTTTTCTGGGTGCCTGATGTCCTCTGCTGGCATTCAGAAGTTGTTTTGTGGAATTTGCTGCTGCTGCTGCTAAGTCACTTCAGTCGTGTCCGAGTGGAATTTACTCAGCATTTAAATGTTCTTGTGATGAATTTGTGGGGGAGAAAGTGGTCTCCCCATCCTAGTCCTCTATCATCTTAGGACCACCTCCTAAGCATCATCTTTAAATAGTGTTCAGGATTAGCTGTTGTTGACATTTTCAAAGGACTTCCAACCTTTTCTTGATAATATGAAGTAAAAAATTACAGATATGGTCATAAATAAAAGTTGGCTGGCGCATCATTCCATTGCATGGACTTCAACATTTGACTGGAGATTTTCTAGAGTCTTTAGAAACCAAGAATTTAAAAAGCCTTGTAAGGGAATTGCCTTATTTGTCCAAAAGAGAGTCTATCTTATTTAAGTGGGAGGATCCCCCTTCATTTACATCTTTGGGGATTAAATGTAGGATTTTGATCAGATAACTTGATAAGTCATAAGATTCTCAAGAACCCATATTATGTCAAAATTAGCTGCATGATATTATGTCAAAATTAGCTGCATGACACTCTTTTTTTTGTGTGTATATGTCAAAATCTTTTAAAAGATACTTCTAAATTTTCTTCTCTCTCCTTACAGAAAATAATTAGCCATTTGTCTAAAGATTGCTTCTTCATATCTTTTTGTCAGACTCTTCCCTCCCTTTCTTGAGAAACTTTATAGATTAACTGATAAAAATCCTTCAGTTGTTATGTGCATACTCTAGGAATATTTACTTTGAATGAACATTCAAAATTGTCTTAAAAACTTATCAAACTACATTTCTCTCTGTAGACACTGAAAAATATATTTACATAATAGTATTTGTGAATACAACTACAAGATAATAAGAAAAGACTTCAGTTTCAAAAATAGAAGAAAACCTTGACATGATTCAGGGTCTTTAACAATTAGTTCACTAAAAGAAACATGTTAGTGTAATATTTTGTAATATTCAAGAACAAGATTCAATTTGCCAACCTTGTAGTTCAAACTCTATATTGTTCAAGAAAGTTTCTATTATATTCAAAACTTTTTAATTAAAAAAAATTATTTAAGTAAGCTTTTGGGCTTCCTAGGTTACTCAGTGGTAGAATCTGCCTGCCAATGCAAGAGATGTGAGTTCAAGCCCTGCATTGGGAAGATCCGCTGGAGAAGGAAATGACAACTCACTCTAGTATTCTTGCCTGAGAAATTCCATGGAGCCTGTGGGATACAGTCCATGAAGTTGCAAAAGAGTCAACACAGCTTAATGATTAAACAACAACAGTTGATTTATACTGTTGTGTTACTTTCAGGTGTACGGAAAAATGATTCATACACACACACACACACACATATACACTGTTGTTCAGTTACTAAGTCATGTCTGACTCTTTGCCACCCCATGAAATGCAGCACACCAAGCTTCCCTGTCTTTTCACTATCTCCTGGAGTTTGCTAAGACTCATATCTACTGAGTCAGTTATGCTATACAATCAACTCATCTTCTGTTGCCCTCTTCTCCTCTTGCCCTCAATCTTTCCCAGCATCAGGGTCTTTTCCAATGAGTTGGCTTGTCTCATTAGGTGGCCAAAATATTGGAGCTTTAGCTTCAGCATCAGACTTTCCAATGAATATTCAGGGTTGATATCGTTAGGATTGACTGATTTGATCTCCTTGAAGTTTAAGAGACTCTCTAGAGTCTTCTCCAGCACCATAGTTCAAAAGCATCAATTTTTTGGCCCTCAGCTTTCTTTATGGTCCAACTCCCACATCCTTACATGTGGTTTATTGTACTGGATAAACCATAGGTTTGACTGTATGGACCTTTGTTGGCAAAGCGATGTCTTGCTTTTTAATATACTGCCTAGATTGGTCATAGCTTTTCTTCTAAGGAGCAAGTGTCTTTTGATTTTATGGCTGCAGTCACCATCTGCAATGATTTTGGAGCACTGCCAAAATGAAATCTGACACTGTTTCCACATTTTCCCCATTTATTTGCTATGAAGTGATAGGACTGTATGCCATGATCTACATTTTTTGAATGTTGAGTTTTAAGCCAGCTTTTTCATTCTCCTCTTTCACCTTCATCAAGAGGCTCTTTAGTTCCTCTTCACCTTCTCCCATTAAAGTAGTATCATCTGCATAACTAAGCTTGTTGATATTTCTCCAGGCAATCTTGATTTCAGCTTGTGATTCATCCAGCCCAGCATTTCACGTGATGTACTCCACATATAAATTAAATAAGCAGGGTAGCAATATACAGCGTTGACATAATTCCTTCCCAACTTTTGACATTGTTCCATGTCCAGCTCCAACTGTTGTTTGCTGTCCTGTATACAGGTTTCTCGGGAGGCAGGTAATGTGGTCTGATATTCATATGTCTTCAAGAATATTCCACAGTTTGTTGTGATCCACACAGTCAAAGACTTTAGCTTAGTCAGTGAAGCTGAAGTAGATGCTTTTTGGAAACCCTTGCTTTTTCTATGATCCAATGGATGTTGGCAATTTGATCTCTGGTTCCTCTGCCTTTTCTAAATACAGCTTGAACATTAGGAAGTTCTCAGTTCACATGTTGCTGAAGCCTAGCACAAATGATTTTGAGCATAATCTTGCTGGCATGTGAAATAAACACAGTTGTATGGTGATTTGAACATTCTTTGACATTGCTTTTCTTTGAGATTGGAATGAAAACTGACCTTTTCCAGTCTTGTGGTCATTGCTGACTTTTCCAAATTTATTGGTATAATAAGTACAGCATGTTAACAGCATTACCTTTTTTGTTATTGAGTTGTATGAGCTATTCATATGTTTTGGAATTTAAGGCTTTGTCAGTCACATTGTTTCCAAATACTTTCTCCCAGTCTGAGGGCTGCCTTTTCATTTTGTTGATTGTTTCTTTGGCTGTGCAAGCACTTATAAATTTTGTTAAGAAGTTAGCCACAGTGATCAGACAAGAAAAATTTTTAAAAGGTTTTTAAATTAGAAGGGAGGAGAAAAAGTTGTCATTGTATGCAGATGATATATAGAAAATCCTAAAGGCTTTGCAGAAAAACTGCTAGAACTGATGAACAAATTCAGCAAGATAGCAGGATACAACACTAACATACAGAAATCAGTTACATTTCAGATTTGTTCAAGATGGTGAAGTAGAAAGATGTGAGCTCCTCCTGTGAGAATTCCAAAATTGCAACCAGCTATTGAACAACCATTGACAGGAGGATGCTGGATCCCATACACACACAAAAAGATAACCCATGTCCAAGAACAAAAGAGAAACTTCAATGAGATGGTAAGAGGGGCACATCACGATAAAATAAAATCCCATACCCACCTGGTCAGTGACCCACAAACTGGACAGCAATAATACCAAGAAGTCCTTACACTGTTGTAAAGATTCTTAGTCCCACATCAGGCTTCCTAGTCTGGGAATCAAGCAATGGGATTAGGAATTCCCAGGGAATCTGACATTAAAGATCAGTGGAATTGGATTGCAAGACTTCCATTGGAGTGGGGGAAGCAGTGACTCCAGTCCTGAAGAAGACAAACAAAACTGTGTGCACCAGAATCCAGAGGAAAGGAGAAGTGACCCCACAGGAGACTGAACCAGAACTATCTGCTGGAGGTTCTCCTCTGGAGGCATGGGTCAGCAGTGGCTCACCATGGGGATGGGGGTACTGGCAGCAGCAGTCATGGGAAATGCCCGATGGTGTGAGACCTCTTGGGAGTCATCATTAGCCATTAGCACTACCACAGAGCCTGTAGACACTAGGGCAATGTTAAAGTGAAAGAAAGTGAAGTCGCTCAATCGTGTCTGACTCTTTGCGACCCGTGGACTGTAGCCCACCAAGCTCCTCCATCCATGGGATTCTCCAGGCAAGAATACTGGAGTGGGTTGCCATTTCCTTCTCCAGGGGATCTTCCCAAACCAGGGATCAAACTCAGGTCTCCCACATTGCAGGCAGATGCTTTAACCTCTGCACCACCAGGGAAGCCCACTTCAGGCCAAATAACTAAGAGGAAGAGAGAGCAGCCCCACACACTAGCAAACAATTGGATTAAAGTTTTACTGAGCATGGCCTTGCCCACCAAAAGTAAGGCCCAGTTTTCCCCACTAGTCCCTCCCATCAGCAAGCTTGCAGAAGCCTCTTAGCTTCATCCACCAAAGGGAAAGCAGAAGAAGCAAGAAGAACTATAATCCTGCAAGCTCCAGAACAAAACCACAATCACAGAAAGCTAATCAAAATGAAAAGACATAAGATTATATCCCAGATGAAAGAACAAGATAAATCCCCAGAAAAACAACTAGAGATAGGCAACCTTCCAGAAAAAGAATTCAGAATAATGACAGTGAAGATGATGCAGGATCTCAGAAAAAGAATAGAGAAGATGCAAGAAATGTCTACCAAAGACTTAGAAGAGCTAAAGAACAAGCAGAGATGAATAATTCCCTAGAAGAAATTAATAGCAGAATAATTGAGGCAGAAGAATGGATAAGTGACCTGGAGGACAGAATGCTGGAAATCACTGCTACCAAACACAATATAGAGAAAAGAATGAAAAGAAATAAAGACAGCCTAAGAGACCTCCGGGAGAACATCAAAAGCACCAACATTTGCACTTTCGGGGTCCCAGAAGGAAAAGAGGGAGAGAAAGGACCTAACAAAGTATTTGAAAAGATAATAGCTGAAAACTTCCTTAACATGGGAAAATAAATAGTCAAGTCTAGAAAGTGCAGAGTCCCAAGCAGGATAAACCCAATGAGGAACACATTGAGACACAAAGTAATCAAACTAACAAAAATTAAAAACAAAGATAAAATATTAAAAGCAATAAGGGAAAAATGACAAATAACATACAAAGGAACTATAAGGTTATCAGCTGAATTCTCAACAGAAATTCTACAAGCCAGAAGGGAATGGCACAATGTGTTTAAAGTGATGAAAGAGAAGAACTTAACAACAAAGAATACTCTGTAAAACTAATTCAGATTTGATGGAGAAATCAAAACTTTCCTGACAAGTGAAAGTTAAACACCACCAAACCAGCTGTACAGCAAATGCTAAAGTAATTTCTCTAGACAGGAAACACAAGAGAAGGAAAAGACCTACAGAAAACAAACACAAAACAATTAAGAAAATGATGAGAGGATCATACATGTTGATAATTACCTTAAATGTAAATGGATTAAATGCACCAACCAAAATACATAGACTGGCTGGGTGGATACAAAAATAAGACCGGCGTATGCTATCTACAAGAGACTCATCTCTGACCTTTGGACACGTACAGACTGAAAGTAAGAGGATGGTAGAAGATATTTAATCTGCAAAAGGAAGTCAAAAGAAAGCTGGAATAGCAATATTCATATCAGACAAAATAGACTTAAAATCTGTTGTAAGAAACAAAGAAAGACACTACATAATAATCAAGGCTTTGATCCAAGAAGAAGATATAACAATTATAAATATATATGTACCCAACATAAAAGCACCTTAATATATAAGGCAAATACTAACAACCATAAAGGAAGACGTCCATAGTACACAATAATAGTGGGAGAGTTTAATACCCCAGTCTCATCAATGGACACACCATCTGGACAGAAAATTAATAAGGAAACACAAGTCTTCAATGGCACTGCTGCTGCTGCTGCTGCTGCTGCTGCTAAGTCGCTTCAGCCGTGTCCGACTCTATGAGACCCCACAGATGGCAGCCCGTTGGGCTCCGCCATCCCTGGGATTCTCCAGGCAAGAACACTGGAGTGGGTTGCCATTTCCTTCTCCAATGCATGAAAGTGAAAAGTGAAAGTGAAGTCGCTCAGTCGTGTCTGACTCAGCTACCCCATGGACTGCAGCCTACCAGGCTCCTCCATCCATGGGAGTTTCCAGGCAAGAGTACTGGAGTGGGATGCCATTGCCTTCTCCACTTAAATGGCACTAGTTGGCCTTAATTGATATTTATAGAACATTCCAACCAAAAGCAGCAGACTACACATTCTTCTCAAGTGCACATGGGACATTCTCTAGGACTGACCACATGCTGGGCCACAAAGTGAACCTTGGTAAATTTAATATAATTGAAATCATATCAAGCATCTTCAGTCCACAACACTATGAGATTAAAGGTAAACTACAAGGAAAAAACTCTAAAACACATATGGCAATTAAACAATATGCTACTAAACAACCAATGGATCACTGACTAAATCTAAGAGGAAAGAAAAAAAAAAAAAACCTAGAGACAAATGAAGACAAAAGCACAATTGTCCAAAACCTATGAGATGCTACAAAAGGAGTTCTAAGAGGAAATTTATTATAGCAATACAATCTTAAGAAATAAAAAAATCTCAAATAATCTAACATTATTAATAAAACAACTAGAGAAGAACAACCAAAATCTAAGTTAGTTGAAAGGAAGAAATTATAAAGATCAAAGCAGAAATAAATGAAATAGAGACAAAGAAAGCAATTGGAAAGATCAATAAAAGGAAAGCTGGTTCTTTGAAAAAATAGACAAAATTGATAAACCTTTACCCAGACTCATCAAGAAAAAAAGGAAGAGGACTCAATCAAATTAGAAATGAAAAAAAAACAAGAAGTTACAACTTACTCCACAGAAATACCAAGGATCATGAGACAACTATGAGCAACTTTATGCCAATAAAATGGACAACTTAGAAGAAATGGACACATTCTTAGAAAGGTACAACCTCCCAAGACTGTAACAAGAGGAAATAGAAAGTATGAACAGACCAATTACAAGCACTGAAATTGAAACTGTGATTAAAAACCTCCTAACAAATACAAATTCAGGATCTAATGGCTTCATAGGAAAATTCTATCAAAAATTTAGAGAAAAGTTAACACCTACCCTTCTGAAACTGTTCCAGATAATTTCAGAGGAAGGAAAACCTCCAAACTCATTTTATGAGGCCATCACCCTGATATCACACCAGACCACACAGACACACAAATTACAGACCAATATCATTCATGAACATAGATGCAAATATCCTCAACAAAATACTAGCAATCTGAATCCAACAATACATTAAAAGATCATACACCATAATCAAGTGGTCCTATCAATCATGCAAGGATTCTTCAACATTCACAAATCAATCAATGTGATACATCATATCAGCAAATTGAAGAATAAAAACCATATGATCATCTCAATAGATGCAGAACAAATTTTTGACAAAATTAAACTCTGATTTATAACAAAAATTCTCCAGAAAGTGGGCAAAGAGGGAACATGCAGCAACATCAGAAAGATCATATATGAAAAACCTACAGCTAATATCATACTCAATGGTGAAAAGCTGAAAGCATTCCACCTAAGATCAGGAACAAGACAAGGAAGTCCATTCTCACCACTTTAATTCAATACAGTTTTGGAAGTTCTGGCTACAGCAATCAGAGAAGAAAAGGACGTAAAGGGAATACAGATTGGAAAAGAGGAAATGAAACTTTCACTCTTCGCAGATGATACAATACTATACTTAGGAGATCCTAAAGATGCTACCAGAAAACTACTAGAACTCATCAATGAACTTGGTAAAGTTGCAGGTTACAAAATCAAAGCACAGAAATCTGTTGCATTTTTATACACTAACAATGTAAGATCAGAAAGAGAAATTCAAGAAACAATTCCAATTACTATCACATCAAAAAGAATGAAATAACTAGAAATAAACCTACCTAAGGAGACAAATGGGCTTCCCTGGTGGCTCAGAGGTTAAAGCGTCTATCTGCAATGCGGGAGAACTGAGTTCGATCTCTGGATTGGGGATATCTGCTGGAGAAGGAAATGGCAACCCACTCCAGTGTTTTTGCCTGGAGAATCCCATGGATGGAGGAGCCTGGTGGGCTACAATCCACAGGTGGCAAAGAGTCGGACACAGCTGAGTGACTTCACTTCACCTCAAGGAGACAAATAGCTGTGAAAAGAAGAGAGGTGAAAGGCAAAGGAGAAAAGGAAAGATTTACCCATTTGAATGCAGAGTTCCAAAGAATAGCAAGGAGAGATAAGAAAGCCTTCCTCAACAATCAATGCAAAGAAATAGAGGAAAACAATAGAATAGGAAAGACTAGAGATCTCTTCAAGAAAATTAGAGATACCAAGGGAACATTTCATGCAGGTTGGGCTCGATAAAGGACATAAATGGTGTGGACCTAACAGAAGCAGAAGATATTAAGAAGAGGTGACAAGAATACACAGGAGAACTGTATGAAAAAGATCTTCATGACCGAGATAATCACAAAGGTGTGATCGCTTACACTCATCTAGAGCCAGACATCCTGGAATGTGAAGTCAGGTGGGCCTTAGGAAGCATCACTACGAACAAAGCTGGTGAAGGTGATGGAATTCCAGTTGAGCTATTTCAAATCCTCAAAGATGATGCTGTGAAAGTGCTGAACTCAATATGCCAGCAAATTTGGAAAACTCAGCAGTGGCCACAGGACTGTAAAAGGTCAGCTTTCATTTCAATCCCAAGGAAAGGCAATGCCAAAGAAAGCTCAAACTACTGCACAACTGCTCTCATCTCACACACTAGTAAAGTAATGCTCAAAATTCTCCAAGCCAGGCTTCAGCAATACATGAACCGTGAACTTCCAGATGTTCAAGCTGGTTTTAGAAAAGGCAGAGGAACCAGAGATCAAATTGCCAACATCCGCTGGATCATGCAAAAAACAAGATAGTTCCAGAAAAACATCTATTTCTGCTTTACTGACTGTGCCAAAGCCTTTGACTGTGTGGATCATAATAAACTGTGGAGAATTCTGAATGAGATGGGAATAGCAGACCACCTGACCTGCCTCTTGAGAAACCTGTATGCAGGTCAGGAAGCAACAGTTAGAATTAGACATGGCACAACAGACTGGTTCCAAATAGGAAAAGGAGTATGTCAAGGCTGTATATTGTCACTCTACTTATTTAACTTCTATGCAGAGTACATCATGAGAAATGCTGGGCTGGAGGAAGCACAGGCTGGAATCAAGATTGCCGGGAGAAATATCAATAACCTCAGATATGCAGATGACACCACCCTTATAGCAGAAAGTAAAGAAGAACTAAAGAGCCTCTTGATGGAAATGAAGGAGGAGAGTGAAAAAGTTGACTTAAAGCTCAACATTGAGAAAACCGAGATCATGGCATCCGATCCCATTACTTCATGGCAAATAGATGGGGAAACTCAAAGCCTTTGACTGTGTGGATCATAATAAACTGTGGAGAATTCTGAATGAGATGGGAATAGCAGACCACCTGACCTGCCTCTTGAGAAACCTGTATGCAGGTCAGGAAGCAACAGTTAGAATTAGACATGGCACAACAGACTGGTTCCAAATAGGAAAAGGAGTATGTCAAGGCTGTATATTGTCACTCTACTTATTTAACTTCTATGCAGAGTACATCATGAGAAATGCTGGGCTGGAGGAAGCACAGGCTGGAATCAAGATTGCCGGGAGAAATATCAATAACCTCAGATATGCAGATGACACCACCCTTATAGCAGAAAGTAAAGAAGAACTAAAGAGCCTCTTGATGGAAATGAAGGAGGAGAGTGAAAAAGTTGACTTAAAGCTCAACATTGAGAAAACCGAGATCATGGCATCCGATCCCATTACTTCATGGCAAATAGATGGGGAAACAGTGGCTGAGTTTATTTTTCTGGGCTCCAAAATCCCTGCCGATGGTGATTGCAGCCATGAAATTAAAAGATACTTGCTCCTTGGAAGGAAAGTTATGACCAACCTAAACAGAATATTCAAAAGCAGAGACATTACTTTGCCAACAAAAGTTCATCTAGTCAAGGCTATGGTTTTTCCAGTAGTCATGTATGGATGTGAGAGTTGGACTAACAAGAAAGCTGAGCACCGAAGGACTGAAGCTTTTGAACTGTGGTGTTGGAGAAGACTCTTGAAAGTCCCTTGGACTGCAAGGAGATCCAACCAGTCCATCCTAAAGGAGATCAGTCCTGGTTTTTCATTGGAGGGACTGATGTTGAAGCTGAAACTCCAATACTTTGTCCACCTGATGCGGAGAGCTGACTCATTTGAAAAGACTCTGATGCTGGGAAAGATTGAGGGCAGGAGGAGAAGGGGATGACAGAAGATGAGATGGTTGGATGGCATCACCGACACAATGGACAAGGGTTTGGGTATACTCCGGGAGTTGGTGGTGGATAAGGAGGCCTGGCATGCTATGGTTCATGGGGTCGCAAAGAGTCAGACACGACTGAATGACTGAATTGAATTGATTGAAGGAGACAAAAGATCTGTACTCTGAAAACTTTAAGGTGTGATGAAAGAAATCGAAGAAGAGGTAAACAGTTGGAAAGATATACAATGTTTTTCAATTGGAAGAATCAATATTGTCCAAATGAGCACTACCCAAGGCGATGTACAGATTTCATGCAATCCTTATCAACTACCAAAGGCATTATTTTTCACAGACCTATAATCAAAAAGCTCAAAATTTTTAAGGAAACACAAAAGACTTCAAATAGATAAAGCAATGTTGAGAAATAAAAATTCATCTGGAGGAATAGGGTTCCCTGACTTTAGACTATAATACAAAGCTATAATCATCAATACAGTGTGATTCTGACACAAAAACAGAAATATAAATCAATGGAACAGATTAGAAAACCCTGAAATAAGCCCCTGCACCTATGGTCAATTAAACTATGATGAAGGAGGCAAGACTACACAACATTGGAAAAATATGCTCTTCAACAAATGGTGCTGGGAAAATGGGACAACACCATGTTGAAAAAAAAAAAAAAAAGAAATTAGATCATTCTTTAACTCTAACAAAAATAAGTTCAAAATGGATTAAAGCCCTAACTGTGAGGCCAGGCAGTATAAAACTCCAGAGAGAAACATAAACAGAACACTCTCGTATAAATCACTGTCTCCCAGAGCTTGCTCAATCTCATGTGCATTGAGTGGGGGATGCCATCAAACCATCTCATTCTCTGTTGCTGCCCTCTTCTCCTCCTGCCCTCAATCTTTCCCAGCTCTTTTCCATTGAGTTTTCTCTTGACATTCAGTTTCAGCATCAGTCCTTTCAGTGAATATTCAGGGTTCACTTCCTTTAAGACTGACTGGTTTGATCTCCTTCAGGGTCTTCTGAAATGCACATAATTTAATTATACAGTTGTAGGCTCTATTCTTTGCATGAAATATTCCCTTGGTATCTCTAATTTTCTTGAAGAGACTTTCCCATTCTATTGTTTTCCTCTCTTTCTTTGCACTGATCACTGAGGAAGTATTTCTTATCTCTCCTTGATATTCTTTGGAACTCTGCATAAAACAAACAAACAAAGCAATATCTTTTTCAATCTGTCTCCCAGAATAATGGAAATAAAAATAAAGATGAACACATGGTACCTACTTAAATTCAAAAGCTTTTGCACAGCAAAGGAAACAAACAAAATGAAAAGACAACCCACAGATTGGGAGAAAATATTTGCAAATATGTGACTGATAAGTGATTAGTCTCTAAAATTTACAAACAGCTCATGATGATTAACAGCCTCAAAACAAACGACTCACTCAAAAAATGGTCAGAAATAGACATTTCTCCAAAGAAGACATACATACAGTCAACAGGCACATGAAAAGATGTTCAATTTGATGTTCTCTAATTATTAGAGAAATGATATAAAACTACAATGAAATCTTACTTCATACAAGCCAGAATGTCTATCATCAAAAATCCACAAACCATAATTGCTGGAGAGGGTGTGGAGGGAAGGGAGGGAACCCTCCTACACTGTTGATGGGAATGCAAATTAATATAGCCATTATGGAGAACAGTATGGAGGGTCCCTAAAAAACAAAACAAAACAAAAAAATAGAGCTACCATATGATCATGCAATCTTACTCCTGGGCATATATCTGGAGAAAAACATGATCCATAAGGATATATGCAGCCAAATGTTCATTGAAGCATTGTTTACAATAGCCGAGACATGCAAGCAACCTAAATTCCTACAGAGGAAGGGATAAAGAAGATATGGTACATATATTCAATAGGATATTACTCAACCATTAAAAAGAATGAAATAATGCTATTTGCAGCAAGATGGATGGACTTAGAGAGTTTCATACTGATTGAAGTCAGTCAGACCATGAAGGAGAAATATCATCTGACATCCCTTATATGTGGAATCTAAAAAGAAATTAAATAAATGAACTTATATACAAAACAGAAACAGACTCATAGACTTTGATAATAAGCTTATGATTGCTGGGGGGAAGGCATAGTTAGGGAGTTTGGTATGGACATGTACATACTGCTATATTTAAAATGGATAACCAACAAAAACTTATTGTATAGCATGTGAACTCTGCTCAATGTTATGTGCCAGCCTGGATGGGAGGGGAGTTTGGGGGAGAATGATATATGTGTATGTATGGCTGAGTTCTTTTGATAGTCACCCAAAGCCATCATAACACTGTTTGTTAAACAGTTATACCTCAATACAAAATAAAATAAAATAAAATATACAAAATCAGTTGAATTTCCTTACACTAATAAGGAAACAGAAAGGAAAAGTTAAAAAAAGAAAGCAAACTCTTTTAAAATCACATCAAACAAACAATAAAATAAGAATAAACCTGACCAAGGAGATGAAACATTTATATGCCAAGAACAATAAAACACTGATAAACGAAACTGAAGATGTTTCAAAGAAATGGAAAGATACCCCATGTTTTTGAATTGGGAAAACTAATATTGTTAAAATAGCCAGAATATGCAAAGCAGTCTACAGATTTAATGTGATCCCTATCAATTATTCATAACATTTTTCACAAAACTAGAATATTCCTAAGTATATATGGAACCTCAATAGACCCAGATTTACCAAAGTAATCCCGAGAGGAAAAAAACAAAAAACAAAAACAAAGATGAGGGCAAAACTCTTCTAGACTTCATCATTTCAGTTCAGTCGCTCAGTCGTGTCTGACTGTTTGCAACCCCATGAACCGCAGCACACCAGGCCTCCCTGTCCATCACCAACTCCCGGACTCCACCCAAATCCATATCCATCTAGCCGGTGATGTCATCCAACTATCTCATGCTCTGTCATCTCCTTCTCCTCCTGCCCTCAATCTTTCCCAGCCTCAGGGTCTTTTCCAATAAGTCAGCTCTTCGCATCAGGTGGACAAAATATTGGCATTTCAGCTTCAATACCAGTCCTTCCAATGAACACCTAAGACTGATCTCCTTTATAATGCACTGGTTGGATCTCCTTGAAATCCAAGGGACTCTCAAGATTCTTCTCCAACACCACAGTTCAAAAGCATTAATTCTTTGTGCTCAGCCTTCTTCACAGTCCAACTCTCACATCCATACATGACCATAGGAAAAACCATAGCCTTGACTAGACGGACCTTAGTCGGTAAAGTAATGTCTCTACTTTTGAATATGCTGTCTAGGTTGGTCATAATTTTTCTTCCAAAGAGTAAACGTCTTTTAATTACATGGCTGCAATCACCACCTGAAGTGATTTTGGAGCCCAAAAAAATAAAGTCTGACACTGTTTCCACTGTTTCCCCATCTCTTTCCCATGAAGTGATGGGACCAGATGCCATGATCTTCATTTTCTGAATGTTGAGTTTTAAGCCAACTTTTCCACTTTCCTCTTTCACTTTCATCAAGAGGCTTTTGAGTTCCTCTTCACTTTCTGCCATAAGGGTGGTGTCATCTGCATATCTGAGGTTATTGATATTTCTCCTGGCGATCTTGATTCCAGCTTGTGTGTCATTTCACATGATGTGCTCTTCACATAAGTTAAAAAAGCTTACTCCTTGTCAAAAGACCAGTCCAAAAATGAAATGTTCAGTTCTCAACTGGTAAGAATAAATTTCCTTATTCTAGACATTTAAGTAACCCCCATTGCTTCCTTGATGGCTCAGACAGTAAAGAATCTGCCTGCAACACAGGAGGTCCAGGTTTGATCTCCAGGTTGGGAAGATCACCTGCAGAAGGGAATAGCAACCCACTCCAGTATTCTTGCCTGGAGAATCCCATGGACAGAGGAGCCTGGCGGGCTACAGTCCATAGTCCACGGGGTTGCAAAGATTCAGACATGACTGAACAACTGCACTTTCATGCTCACATAGCTTACAAGAGTACTTTGTTTGTTTTACTTGATTTAAGTAAATTTTATTGCAGATGACCCTGAAATTTTTAACTGAAATTCATGGAGAAGATCATCCTAGATCTGAAGCTATTTAACATTTTCTTCCATCCTTCATCTTGGGGAGAAAGTGCTCTTCATTACATCCACAGATACATGGCCACCAGTGTGGAAGAAAAAGTTGAGCAATTCACCCTGAGAAGATAAGATTAGATTTCTAAATGACCCTGGCAACAGGAAAAGTCAGAAATAAAAATCATAACTTTGAACTAACGTGAAAGAGCATTTTGAAATGAAAAACAAAGTGCAAAAATTCAGGATGAGTAACAGCTGACATTATGGAGCTACAAAGAGAGAGTCACAGACATTGCGGACCTCAAGCTAAACAGGTTTCAGGAGTGGTTCTGTTATTAGTGGGGAAAAGTGAACTTTATTCTTTGAGATTCATAAATAAGAGAAGCAATAACATGAGGAATTCATGTTATTTCTGTATTTTTTGCCCTAAATTAATTCAAGGGAGATGTATAGAATTTGGAAATGATTCAAAAGATAATAGCTACAATT
>SJYX01019483.1:127613-140856 GCA_006410675.1 Oreotragus oreotragus
TCTGGTATTCCCATCTCTTTCAGAATTTTCCACAGTTTATTGTGATCCACACAGTCAAAGGCTTTGGCATAGTCAATAAAGCAGAAATAGATGTTTTTCTGGAACTCTCTTGCTTTTTCCATGATCCAGCGGATGTTGGCAATTTGATCTCTGGTTCCTCTGCCTGTTCTAAAACCAGCTTGAACATCAGGGAGTTCACGGTTCACATATTGCTGAAGCCTGGCTTGGAGAATTTTGAGCATTACTTTACTAGCGTGTGAGATGGGTGCAATAGAGTACATCATGCAAAATCCTGGGCTGGATGAAGCACAAGCTGGTATCAAGACTGCTGTGAGAAATATAAATAACCATGGCAGAAAGCAAAGAGAAACTAAAGAACCTCTTGATGAAAGTGAAAGAATAGAGTGAAAAAGTTTGTTTAAAACTCACCATTCAAAAAACTAAGACTGTGGCATCTGGTCCCATCAGCTCATGACAAATAGATGGGGAAACAACGGAAACAGTGAGAGACTTTATTTTGGGGGGGCTCCAAAATCACTGCAGATGGTGACTGCTGCCATGAAATTAAGACACTTACTCTTTGGAAAGAAAGTTATGACCAACCTAGACAGCTTATTAAAAAGCAGAGACATTATTTTGCCAACAAAGGTCTGTCTAGTCAAGGCTATGGGTTTTCCAGTGGTCATGTATGGATGTGAGAGTTGGACTGTGAAGAAGGCTGAGCACCAAAGAATTGATGCTTTTGAACTGTGGTGTTGGAGAAGACTCTTGAGAATCCCTTTGACAGCAAAAAGATCAAACCAGTCCATCCTAAAAGAGATCAGTCATGAATATTCATTGACAGGACAGATGTTGAAGCTGAAACTCCAATACTTTGGCCAACTGATGTGAAGAACTGACTTCTTGGAAAAGACCCTGATGCTGCATAAGACTGAAGGCAGGAGGGGAAGGGGACAACAGGATGAGATGATTGGATGACATCACCGACTCTATGGATATGAGTTTCAGTAAGCTCCAGGTGTTGGTGAAGGACAGGGAAGACTGGTTTACTGCAGTCATGGGGTCACAAAGAGTCAGACATAATTGATTGTCTGAACGGAACCAACAGAATATGTTTGTGGGAACCAGACTGTTTATAAATTTTGTATTAAAAACGAGAATTAATTGCTAAGAAAATAATAAGTAAGTGTGATACAGGAGGAACAACTTCACCAGAATTTAAAGTATACTGACTTCATAATTAAAAAGAGTGTGATGCCTGCTGTTGACAAGCAAGATGAATTGAAAGAAAATAAGTACCAAAATAGATCCAAATTCATATGACCAAGTTGGAATAAAAGTCAGTAGAGAACAGATCCTTAAGTAGATTGGGGAATCTGCATTTTCAAGTAAATTAATATGCCTCCCTTATGTCTTTACCAAAAAAAAAAAAAAAAAAAAGTACAGACACAGCAAATATTTAAATCTAAAAACCAATACTTACCTCAAAATATGAGAAAATGTTGATAAGGAATAGGAAATACTTTTTAAGTATGGTTCAGAAATATAGTGACATAAAAATTGTGGTTTGCTGTTTTGCCAGAGGATGATTGAGGAGAAAATGGAGAGTCAGTATTTAAAGGATAGAGTTTCAGTTTTGTAAGATGAAGTTCTGGCAATGGATGGTGGTAATATGTTCACAATGTGAACATATTAAATGCCACTGAGCTGTACACTTAAAATTGGTTAAAATGATGTTTTATATTTGTGTATATTTTACCATACATAAAAAATTAAAGGAATATCAAATTGTGAAAAAATAAATTATAGGTAATTTTAGAAATTAATAGCAATCACCCATCACCATGGGAGATTCCCAGGTGGCTCAGTGGTAAAGAATCCACCTGCCAATGCAGGACATGGGTTCACTCCCTGGGCTAGGAAGATCCCTTGGAGGAGGAAATGTCAACCTACTCTGGTATTCTTACCTGGGCAATTCCATGGACAGAGGAGCCTGGTGGGCTACAGTCCATGGAGTCAGACATGACTTAGCAATTGAATGCAGATGAACCCATCATTAGAAGCAAAATTAGAAGACAAATAGCAACCTGGAGCATTATATTCCATTTATATTACAGACATATATACATTTTCTTAGTTTGTGATCATGCTTATGCTCAGTTGCTTCAGTCTCCTTTGTCATGGGATTCTCCAGGCAAGAATACTGGAGTGAGCTGCCATGCTCTCCTCCAGGAAATTGTCTCGACCTAAGGATTAATTGGAAGTGGTCAAATGTGGTCAAAAAGTGGAAGTGGTCAACGCAAATTGGAAGTGGTCAAACAGGAGATGGCAAGAGCAAACACTGACATTCTAGCAATCAGAGAACTAAGATGGACTGGAATGGGTGAATTTAACTCAGATGACAGTTATATCTACTACTGTGGGCAGGAATCCCTTAGAAGAAGTGGAGTAGCCATCATAGTCAAAAAAAGAGTCCGAAATGCAGTACTTGGATACAGTCTCAAAAATGACAGGATGATCTCTGTTCATTTCCAAGGTAAACCATTCAATATCATGGTAATCCAAGTCTATGCCCTGACAAGTAATGCTGAAGACGCTGAAGTTGAACAGTTCTATGAAGACCTACAAGACCTTCTAGAACTAACACCCAAAAAAGATGTCCTTTTCATTATAGGGGACTGGAATGCAAAAGTAGGAAGTGCCTGGTGTGCTGCGGTTCATGGGATCTCAAAGAGTCAGACATGACCTGTCTCTTATACACATCTAGATGTGTATAAGAGACAGGAAGTTGAACAGTTCTATGAAGACCTACAAGACCTTCTAGAACTAACACCCAAAAAAGATGTCCTTTTCATTATAGGGGACTGGAATGCAAAAGTAGGAAGTCAAGAAACACCTGGAGTAACAGGCAAATTTGGCCTTGGGGTACAGAATAAAGCAGGGCAAAGGCTAATAGAGTTCTGCAAACAGAACGCACTGGTCATAGCAAATACCCTCTTCCAACAACACAAGAGAAGACTCTACACATGGACATCCCCAGATGGTCAACACTGAAATCAGATTGATTATATTCTTTGCAGCCAAAGATGGAGAAGCTCTAGACAGTCAGCAAAAACAAGACTGGGAGCTGACTGTGGCTCAGATCATGAACTCCTTATTGTCAAATTCAGACTGAAATTGAAGAAAGTGGAGAAAACCACTAGACCATTCAGTTAGGACCTAAATCAAATCCCTTGTGGCTATACAGTGGAAGTGAGAAATAGATTTAAGGGACCAGATCTGACAGACAGAGTGTCTGATGAACTATGGATGGAGATTTGTGACATTATGCAGGAGACAGGAATCAAGGTCATCTCCAAGAAAAAGAAATGCATAAAAAGCAAAATGGCTGTCTGAGATGGCCTTACAAATAGCTGTGAAAAGAAGGGAAGTGAAAAGCAAAGGAGAAAAGGAAAGATATACCCATTTGAATGCAGAGTTCCAAAGAATAGCAAAGAGAGATAAGAAAGCCTTCCTCACTGATCAATGCAAAGAAATAGAGGAAAACAATAAAATGGGAAAGACTAGAGATCTCTTCAAGGAAATTAGAGATACCAAGGGAACATTTCATGCACAGATGGGCTCAATAAAGGAAAGGGATGGTAGGGACCTAACAGAAGCAGAAGATATTAAGAAGAGGTGGCAAGAATACACAGAAGAACTGGACAAAAAAAGATCTTCATGACCCAGATAATCATGATGGTGTGATCACTCACCTAGACCAGACATCCTGGAATGTGAAGCCAAGTGGGCCTTAGGAAGCATCACTACAAACAAGGCTAGTGGAGGTGATGGAATTCCAGTTGAGCTGAAAGATGATGCTGTGAAAGTGCTGCACTCAATATGCCAGCAAATTTGGAAAACTCAGCAGTGGCCACAGGACTGGAAAAGTTGAATTTTCATCCAATCCCAAAGAAAGGCAATGCCAAATAATGCTCAAACTACCGCACAATTGCACTCATCTCACATGCTAATAAAGTAATGCTCAAAATTCTCCAAGCCAGGCTTCAGCCATACATGAACCGTGAACTTCCAGATGTTCAAGCTGGCTTTAGAAAAGGCAGAGGAACAAGAGATCAAATTGCCAAAACCCGCTGGATCATCCGAAAAGCAAGAGAGTTTCATGAAAACATTTGTGTCTGCTTTATTGACTATGCCAAAGCCTCTGACTGTGTGGATCATAATAAACTGTGGAAAATTCTGAAAGAGATGGGAGTAGCAGACCATTTGACCTGTCTCTTGAGAAACCTGTATGCAGGTCAGGAAACAACAGTTAGAACTGGACATGGAACAATAGACTGGTTCCAAATAGGAAAAGGAGTATGTCAAGGCTATATATGGTCACCCTCCTTATTTAACTTACATGCAGAGTACATCATGAAAAACACTAGGCTGGAAAAACACAAGCTGGAATCAAGATTGCTGGGAGAAATATCAATAACCTCAGATATGCAGATGACACCACCCTTATGGCAGAAAGTGCAAAAACACTAAAGAGCCTCTTGATAAAGGTGAAAGAGGAGAGTGAAAAAGTTGGCTTAAAGCTCAACATTCAAAGATCATGGCATCCAATCCCATCACTTCATGGCAAATAGATGAAGAAACGGTGGAAACAGTGTAGACTTTATTTTTCTGGGCTCCAAAATCCCTGCCGATGGTGATTGCAGCCGTGAAATTAAAAGATGCTTGCTCCTTGGAAGGAAAGTTATGACCAACTTAGACAGCATATTCAAAAGCAGAGACATTACTTTGCCAACAAAGGTCCGTCTAGTCAAGGCTATGGTTTTTCCAGTGGTCATGTATGGATGTGAGAGTTGGACTATAAAGAAAACTGAGTGCTGAAGAATTTATGCTTTTGAACTGTGGTGTTGGAGAAGACTCTTGAGAGTCCCTTGGACTGCAAGGAGATCCAACCAATCCATCATAAAGGAGATCAGTCCTGGATGTTCATTGGTAGGACTGATTTTGAAGCTGAAATTCCAATACTTTGGCCACCTGATGCGAAGAGCTGACTCACTGGAAAAGACTCTGATGCTTGGAAATATTGAGGGCAGGAGGAGAAGGGGATGACAGAGGATGAGATGGTAGGATGGCACCATCGACTCAATGGACATGGGTTTGGGTGAACCCCATGAGTTGGTGGTGCACAGGGAGGCCTGGTGTGCTGCGGTTCATGGGATCTCAAAGAGTCAGACATGACTGAGTGACTGAACTGAACTGAAGGATTAATTTTGCATCTCCTGTGCCTTCTGCATTCCAGGTGGATTCTTTACCACTGAACCACTGGAGATTGCCCTTAAACTGTAATGGGCTTCTGTAAATAGAACACTCAGCAAAAGAACTGAAAAATAAGGAAGTATTTTAACCTTTTACATAAAAGGAAATTAAAATTGCCCCTTTATGTATGCATAGGTAGTCAAGTGAAATCATAATGCCATTTTTCCCTCATCAGGTTGTTGAAGATGGAGATGGTTGATGGCATGCTGTCAGCAAGGGTGCAGAGATATAGGCTCTGAACGATTGGTGAGAGCACAACTGGGCCACAACCACTAACATTTAGAGAGCATATAGCCTTTGCCCCAACAAATGCACTTCTAGAAATATAACGTATGAATATACCCACACATGTGCAAATGAAAAATATGTGGAAGCATTCAGTGCACTGTTTGTAGTGTTACAAATGCAAGTTCACCTGACACACAAGTGAGGCCAAATAAACTGAAATATAAGAATTTGGAGTAGAGAAAGTTTTATTGCATAACCATGCAAGAAGATAGATGGCTTGTAGTCCTGCCCCTCAAACTTGTATTCTTTGAAGGGTTTCAGTAAAGTACTTTTAAACACAAGGTGAGGAGCGATTAGTTGTTGCAGTCTTACTGGTGTAGGAATCTTTTGCTCAGCTTTGTGCCTCTGTCCTTGTAGGTCAGGTCACTGTGTTCCTGTAAACCTCCAAAATTTATTCCCTGTTCTGCAACTTTTTCTCTCTATATGGATGACTTCTTAAAATCCAGAGCCCTGAGAATGGACTCACTTGTATATTTCAAATACAGGCAACATTCTTTTACAAAAGGTGTAGAGCCAGCATGTGTATTGCATAGGCAATAGAACAGATCTAATGTGAAATCAGATTTATTCCTCCCTATTTATTAAATAGTAGCAAAAGATTGGGGAAAATAATTAAATGAAGCATGTGCAGCTGCTAAAAAGAATGAGACAGTGCTGTACAAGCTAATGTAAAATAAACTGCAAGATTATTCTTAATAGGGAGGAGTGTTGCCCCGAAGCACATGGGATCTTCCTGGAATAGGAGTTGAATCCAGGTCTCCTGCATTGGCAGGCAGATTCTTTACCACTGGACCACCAGGAAAGTCAGTAAAGCACTTTTAAAGGCAAGGTGAGGGAAAGGTGTGGTTAGTTGTTGCAAATTTCTTGGTGTAGGAATCCTTTGTTCTTACAACTGTCCACCTAAGTCAGGTGAAAATCTCCAACAAAACAAATGTTATTCTCTGTTCTGCAACTTTTTTTCTCTAAATGAATGGACTCTTAAAGGTCAGAGTCCCGAGAACAGGCTATTTCTATGTATTTCAGGCCACAGGTAACATTCTTTTACAAATGTGGAGAGCCAGCATAACTAAGCACAGGCAACAGAGAACAAAGGCTAAAGTAAAAGGAACAGATCTAGTATGGAATCAAATTTGTTCTTCCTTATTACAAATGTACCTCCCATTTGTTTAAATTAAATGTAAATGTGGAAACTAAGTAAGTTGTTCTCTGCTAATTTCCTAGGTACAGTGTACTAGCTTCATAATTGCCCTTTGCCTCCATCTAAGATTTCTAATTTTATACTATTCTTCATTTAAAATGTCTAATTTTCAGTGTGGGTTATACAAAAGAGACAAGATGTACATTTAATGTTATCTACTAGGAAGCCTTCTTTCAGGAATAAAATGAAGAGAGAAGTTGCTGATATATGCCATGGTTCTCAAACCAACCTTTATTTTAACTGAATTAAGTGAAAGTGAATGTTGCTCAGTCATGTCCGACTCTTTGAGACCCCATGGGCTATACAGTCAATGGAATTCTACAGAACAGAATACTGGAGTGTGTGGCCTTTCCCATCTCCAGGGGATCCCAAACCAGAGATCGAACTCAGGTCTCCCACATTGCAGGTGGATTCTTTACCAGCTGAGCCACAAGGGAAGACGTAAATTGCACATAAAATAATATATTAGTATCTTTTATAATATATTAAATCTCCCTGTATTGGCACTCCTGTGTGCCTTTTGTTACTCATATTACTTATTGATGTCTTCCTTGTATTATTGTTTATTTTATTTTCTTACAGTTTATTGGTGATTTAATAGAATATCCTTTGGGGGCTGCTGATCATCTGAAAGTAGGTATATTTTATTGAATCAATTTTTTTTAATTAATTTTTTCTTCTAATTTCTTTGAGTTTATTGTGTTCTTATACATAGGTAATGGCAACCCACTCCAGTATTCTTGCCTAGAGAATCCCATGGACAGAGGAGCCTGGCAGACTATAGTCCATGAGGTTGCAAGAGTTGGACATGACTCAGTGATTAAACCATATTTCAGTTCATTTCAGTTCAGTTCATTTCAGTCACTCAGTCATGTCCGACTCTTTGCGACCCCATGAATTTCGGCACGCCAGGCCTCCCTGTTCATCACCAACTCCCAGAGTTCACCCAGACTCATGTCCATCGAGTAAGTGATGCCATCCAGTCATCTCATCCTTGGTCGTCCCCTTCTCCTCCTTCCCCCAATCCCTCCCAGCATCGTCTTTTCCAATGAGTCAACTCTTCGCATGAGGTGGCCAAAGTACTGGAATTTCAGCTTTAGCATCAGTCCTTCCAAAGAACACCCAGGATGGATCTCCTTGCAGTCCAAGGGACTCTCAAGAGTCTTCTCCTACACCACAGTTCAAAAGCATCAATTCTTCGGCGGTCAGCCTTCTTCACAGTCCAACTCTCACATCCATACATGACCACTGGAAAAACCATAGCCTTGACTAGATGGACCTTTGTTGGCAAAGTAATGTTTCTGTTTTTGAATATGCTATCTAGGTTGGTGATAACTTTCCTTCCAAAGAGTAAGCGTCTTTTAATTTCATGGCTGCAGTCACCATCTGCAGTGATTTTGGAGCCCAGAAAAATAAACTCAGCCACTGTTTCCACTGTTTCCCCACCTATTTGCCATGAAGTGATGGGAACGGATGGCATGATCTTCATTTTCTGAATGTTGAGCTTTAAGCCAACTTTTTCCACTCTCCTCTTTCACATTCATCACGAGGCTTTTTAGTTCCTCTTCACTTTATGCCATAAGGATGATGTCATCTGCATATCTGAGGTTATTGATATTTCTCCCGGCAATCTTGATTCCAGCTTGTGCTTCTTCCAGCCCAGCGTTTCTCATGATGTACTCTGCATATAAGTTAAATAACAAGGGTGACAATATACAGCCTTGACGTACTCCTTTTCCTATTTGGAACCAGTCTGTTGTTCCATGTCCAGTTCTAACCATTGCTTCCTGTCCTGCATACAGGTTTCTCAAGAGGCAGGTTAGGTGGTCTAGTATTCCCATCTCTTTCAGAATTTTCCACAGTTTGTTGTGATCCACACAGTCAAAGGCTTTGGCATAGTCAATGAAGCAGAAACTAGATGTTTTTCTGGGACTCTCTTCCTTTTTTGATGATCCAGTGGATGTTGGCAATTTGACCTCTGGTTCCTCCACCTTTTCTAAAACCATCTTGAACATCAGGAAGTTCACGTGTTGCTGAAGCCTGGCTTGGAGAATTCTGAGCGTTACTTTACTAGCTTGTGAGATGAGTGCAATTGTACGGTGGTTTGAGCATTCTTTGGCATTACCTTTGGCATTGGAATGCAAACAGATATTTTCAAGTCCTGTGGCCACTGCTGAGTTTTCCAAATTGGCTGGCATATTGAGTTCACCACTTTCACAGCATCATCTTCCAGGATTTGAAATAGCTCAACTTCTTGCATTGTTGTTCACTCACTCAGTTGTGTTTGTGTTTGACTCTCTGCTATCCCATCGGCTGCAGCATGCTAGGCTTCCTTGACCTCTGTCGCTTGGAGTTTGTTCATATTCATGTTAATTTTGTTAATGATGCCATCTGACTGCCTCATTCTCTGTCCTCTCCTTCTTCTCCTGCCCTCAATCTTTCCCAGCATCGGAGTCTTTTCCAATGAGCCAGCTCTTTGCATCAGGTGGCCAACATATTGGAGCTTCAGCTTCATCATCCATTCCTCCAGTGAATATTCTCGGTTAATTTCCTTTAGGTTCTTGGGTAGAAAGTTTCATTTAATTTATTCTAATCTATTTTTTAATCTAATCAGTGCTTTTGAGAATATCTGTTTTTCTGAATGTCCCTCTTGCATTCCCCATTCCATGTATTGTTCAGTTAAAAATGGTTTGTGGTTTCTACTTCTATTTGATTTATAACTTAAAGCTATATAAGTGTTTGACTTTTAAAACTGTTTTCTTAATGTTTTTTGGTTTGTGAAAATGAATGTGGCTTAAATTATACAGACTTGAAATGTGTGGCTATTGCCTTTGTGGTTTAGGATATGATTAATTTATGTTGAAAATTATACATTTGTTTGAAAATAAAGCACATTCTTTCATAAATGAGTGTAACCATGGTAATATGTATAAACATAGCCTTTCTGTGTTTAGTTATTCAATCTGTTTGATCTGTCCCTTTCTGAAAGAAGTGTGATTCAATCTACCACCATGTAGAACTTAGATTTCTATATATACTTTAAAATTTTTTATTTTTACTTTATTATACTTTACAATACTGTATTGGTTTTGCCATACATTGACATGACTCTGCCATGGGTGTGCATGAGTTCCCAATCCTGAACCCCCCTCCCACCCCATATCATCTATATTTTGAAGCTGTAGTGCACCCCTTTACAACTTTATCAACATATAGTCATACGTATTCTCTGCTTTTTAATATGCTGTTTAGTTGGTCATAGCTTTTCTTCCAAGGAACAAGCTTCTTTTAATTTCATGGCTGCAGTCACCAACTGCAGTGAATTTGGAGCCCAAGAAAAATAATGTCAGATATTCTTTTCATTGTTTCCCCATCTATTTACCATAAACGATGGGACCAGTTGCCATGACCTTAGTTTTTTGAATGCTGAGTTTTAATCCAGCTTTTCCACTCTCCGCTTTCACTTTTTTCAAGAGGCTCTTCAATTCTTCCTCGCTTTCTGCCATTAGGGCGGTGTCATGTGCATACATGAGGTTATTGATATTTCTCCCTGCAATCTTGATTCCAGCTTCTGCTTCATCCAGGTCAACATTGGGCATGATGTATCCTGCATAGAAGTTGAATAAGTAGGGTGAAAATATACAGGCTTGATGTAATTCTTTCCCAATTTGGAACCAGTCCGTTGCTCCATGTCCGGTTGTAACTGTTACTTCTTGACCTGCATACATATTTCTCAGGAGGCAAATAAGGTGGCCTTCTATGCCCGTCTCTTGAAGAATTTTCCACAGTTTTGATTTACATAGTCAAAGGCTTTGGTGTAGTCAATAAAACATAAGTAGGTGTTCTTTTCTGGAACTCTCTTTATGATCCAGCAGATGTTGGCAATTGATCTTTGTTTCCTCTGACTTTTCTAAATTCAGCTTGAACATCTGGAATTGAATTGAATTGAAGTCACTCAGTTGTGTCCAACTCTTTGTGACCCTATGGACTGCAGCCCACCAGGCTCCTCCATCCAAGGGATTTTCCAGGCAATAGTCCTGGAGTGGATTGCCATTTCCTTCTCCAGGGGATCTTCCCAACCCAGGGATCGAACCCGGGTCTCCTGCACTGTAGACAGATGCTTTACAGTCTGAGCCACCAGGGAAGTTCTCAGTTAATGTACTGTTGAAACCTCACTTGGAAAATTTTGGACAGTATTTTGCTAGCGTGTGAGATGAGTGCAATTGTGTGGCATTCTGAGCATTCTTTGTCATTGCCTTTCTCTGGGATTGTAATGAAAACACCTTTTCCAGTCCTGTGGCCACTGCTGGGTTTTCCAAATTTGCTGGCATATTGAGTGCAGCACTTTCACAGTATCATCTTTTAGGATTGGAAATAGCTCAACTGAGATTCTGTCACCTCCACTAGCTTTGTTCATAGTGATACATCCTAAGGCCCACCTGACTTTGCATTCCAGGATGTCTGGTTCTAGGTGAGTGATCACACCATCATGGTTATCTGGGTCATGAAGATTTTTTTTTTTTTTTAATAGTTCTTCTGTGTATCCGTGCCACCTCTTCTTAACGTCTTCTACTTCTGTTGGGTCCATACCATTTCTGCCCTTTATTGAGCCCATCTTTGCATGAAATGTTCCCTTGGTATCTCAAATTTTCATGAAGAGAATTCTAGTCTTTCCCATTTTATTGTTTTCCTTTATTTCTTTGCATTGATCATGTAGGAAGGCTTTCTTATCTCTCCTTGTTATTCTTTGGAACTTTGTATTCAGATGGATTTATCTTTCCTTTTTTCCTTTGCATTTCACTTCCCTTCTTTTTTCGGTTATTTGAGAGGTCTTGTCAGACAACCATTTTGTGTTTGTCATTTCTTTTTTGGGGGGATGGTCTTGATCACTACTTCCTGTACAAGGTCACGCACCTACCTCCATAGTTCTTCAGGAATTCTAGCTATCAAATCGGATCCCTTGAATCTACTTATCACTTCCAATATACAACTGTGAGGTATTTGATTTAGGTCATACCTGAAAGGTCTAGTGATTTCCCCCTATTTTCTTCAATTTAAGTCTGAATTTTGCAATAAGGAGGTCATATTCTGAGCCCCAGTCATCTCTTGGTCTTGTTTTTGCTGACTGTATAGGGCTTCTCCAATTTGGCTGCAAAGAATATAATCAATCTAATTTCAGTATTGACCATCTGATCATTTCCATGTATATAGCTGTCTCTTGTGTTGTTATAAGAGGGTATTTTCCACAACCAATGCATTCTCTTGGCAAAACTCGTTAGTCTCTGCCCTGCTTCATTTTGTACTCCAAGGCCATCAGTTCAGTTCAGTTCAGTCGCTCAGTCATGTCCGACTCTTTGCAACCCCATGAATCACAGCACGCTGGGCTTCCCTGTCCATCACTAACTCCCGGAGTTCACTCAGACTCACGTCCATCGAGTCCGTGATGCCATCCAGCCATCTCATCCTCGGTCGTCCCCTTCTCCTCCTGCCCCCAATCCCTCCCAGCATCAGAGTCTTTTCCAATGAGTCAACTCTTCGCATGAGTTGGCCAAAATACTGGAGTTTCAGCTTTAGCATCATTCCTTCCAAAGAAATCCCAGGGCTGATGTCCTTCAGAATGGACTGGTTGGGTCTCCTTGCAGTCCAAGGGACTCTCAAGAGTCTTCTCCAACACCTCCAACACCACAGCTTGAAAGCATCAATTCTTTGGCACTCTGCCTTCTTCACAGTCCAACTCTCACATCCATACATGACCACAGGAAAAAGCATAGCCTTGACAAGACAGACCTTAGTCGGCAAAGTAATGTCTCTGCTTTTGAATCTACTATCTAGGTTGGTCATAACTTTTCTTCCAAGGAGTAAGCGTCTTTTAATTTAATGGCTGCAACCACCATCTGCAGTAATTTTGGCGCCCAAAAATCAAGTCCAACACTGTTTTCACTGTTTCCCAATCTATTTTCCATGAAGTGATGGGACCAGGTGCCATGATCTTCGTTTTCTGAATGTTGAGCTTTAAGCCAACTTTTTCACTCTCCTCTTTCACTTTCATCAGGAGGCTTTTTAATTCCTCTTCACTTTCTGCCATAAGGGTGGTGTTATCTGCATATCTGAAGTTATTGATATTTCTCCCTGCAATCTTGATTCCAGCTCGTGTTTCTTCTAGCCCAGCATTTCTCATGATGTGCTCTGTATATAAGTTAAATAAGCAGGGTGACAATATACAGCCTTGAGGTACTCCTTTTTCTATTTGGAACCAGTCTGTTGTTCCATGTCCAGTTCTAACTGTTGCCTCCTAACCTGCATACATATTTCTCAAGAGGCAGGTCAGGTGGTCTGGTATTCCCATTTCTTTCAGAATTTTCCACAGTTTATTGTGATCCACACAGTCAAAGGCTTTGGCATAGTCAATAAAGCAGAAATAGATGTTTTTTCTGGAACTCT
>SJYX01019484.1:0-12218 GCA_006410675.1 Oreotragus oreotragus
GAGTGATACATAGGGAGCTGAAATCAGAGAAAAACTGGGCACATTTCATTCCTTTTTGTGCATGAATTATAGCATCTAAAAAAGTATAAGAGTGCTTAATTCCAATAAAAGTGCTTCTTGGTATATCTTTCAGTGCTTCCTTCATGGGTAGCTAAGAGCTCTTTAAAAACAAAAATGGGTCTTTAAAAACTTTAGAATGAGGGGAGGGATATTATTGCCAGTGGATCACAGATGATGTTAAACCAGGGAGGTAAACTTTTCTTTTTAAATAAAATTTTATTTCTTTATTGGCCATGCTGCATAGCATGTGGGATCCTAGGTACCTGACCAGGGATCAGGCTCACGCACCCTGCCCTGGAAGTGCAGTCGGAACCATTCGACCACCATGGATGCCCTCAGCTTCTCTTGAACTCACTCAAGATGTCACTGGGGGCTGAGCAGACCATTACGTTTATGGTTTTGATGTATCTGTTCTGAGCATTTGCCGATTTTAGGATATGCCTCTGGTTTCAGAACATTGTTCCAATTCAACTCTCTAATTAGTGCTTCTCCCTGGACTTATGGCTCTGATTTACAATTTCCTAGCACTCTTGCTGCTGTCTCTTATACACATCTTCAATTTAGCAATGTGCTATATAGAACTTTTTCATTTATATTCATGAGTTAACTGATGCCTAGTTTTCTTTCTTAATTTTGATATTGGGAGTTTCTTACCTTGTGATATGTTTTAATACTTTCATTTTTAGCTTCCCAGGTGGTGCTAGTGTTAAAGACCCCACCTGCCAATGCAGGAGACAACTAGGTGTGGGTTTTTTCCCCAGGTCAGGAAGATCCCCTAGAGACGGGCATGGCAATCCTCTCTAGTATTCTTGTCTGGAGAATCTGTTGGACATAGGAACCTGGTGGGCTATAGTCGATAGGGTCACAAAGAGTTGAACACAACTGAAGTGACTTAGCACATGTGAGTATTAAATACCAGAAATTATCTAGTTTTTAAAGTTTCAATAACAAAACTGGAAGAGGATTAATTTTGACTAAATTTTCAATTTATTTTATGGTTATTGATTTAGTCAAGTTTTTTTTTTAACCTTTTTTGACTCAATTTTGAGCATTCACACTGTCTTAGAAAATTGTCCATTTCACCTATATTTTCAAGTATATGTGCATAAATTTATAAAGTGTTTTCCTAAGGTTTTAACATTGACTGTATCTATAGCTAAGTGCCTCTTATTTCTACTGCTATTTGTATTTTCACTTTTTCCTGATTATATTTGCCCTGCTTACTCTTCAAGTAACACTTCTTTGCTTTTATTGACAAAGTAAACTAATTCTTTTCTGCTTTATCTCTCTCTATTTCCATGCTCACATCTGCTTTTATCCTTTGGTGCATGTGGGCAGGCTCGTTGGTTCTTTACTTGGCTTTTGGTGTGAGTGCTTTGGTTCACTTCTTTTCCGTCCTTTCTTGGTCTCCATAAGATTTTACGGGTCCCTACCTTTTGATGTGTGGTGCTGTCAGTATTACTACTTTATGAATTGTCTGCAATGTAGATCATGAATTTCTTTTTAATCCAAGACTAATTAGAAAACATTGAAAGATTTCTAGCGGACGGACTTTAATTTGACCATTTTTTTGTTTTTAATGCTTAGCTTTGTTGCATCATAGCTGTGGGATACGGTTTGCGTGATTTCTACTATTAAAAACTCTTCTGAGAATATGTTTGTGGTCAGATATATCATCAGTGTTATAAATGGTGTTTGAAAAGGATGTTTATTCTGCTTCTTTTATTACAAAATTTTCCATATATTTACTAAATCAATCATGTTAATTGTACTGTTCAAATTCTCTCTTTTTTGGTGTGTTTTTTCCTGTCAATTTCTGAGAAGTATTAAATTTTCCATTATGATATTACATTTGTCAATTGCTCTTTGTATTCAGACAGTTTTTTTTTTTTAAATGTAGTTTGATTGTTGACTGTTAGATGTACTGACTTTTCCTTGTGGAGTGGACTGCATTTGTCTCATTTACTGCTTTTTGCCTTGACTAACGAAATTGTTACTACTCCTGCTTTTATTATTAGTATTTGCCTACTATATCTTTGTCGATCGCTTTATATTTGATCTTTCTGAATCGTTTTGTTCTAGGCGTATCTCTGGGAAACAGATAGACCTGGATTTTGCTTAAAAACCTAATCTGGAATTCTGTCTTTGAATTGGGGAATTTGTCTGTTGCCATTTACCAGGAAAATGGAAACATTTGGTCTCACTCTGATATCCCTGGTTGGTTTCCTATTTTTATGTAAATTAGTTTTTTTACCTTTTCCTGGAGTGATTTCATTTTCTTTACTGTTATTTTTTTGTTTACTGGTTTGAAAGTTATACATACTACCACTGTTATCTAGGGCTTATGCTTATTTCTTAATAATAGGTTTGAATGTATTCCCTTTTGTCAATTTCTAACATGAGTTAGCGTCTCTCACCTCCTCCTTAAACAAGATAAAACTGTGAAGCTTGGCCTCTTGCCTCTTTTCTACTTTAGTTCCTCCTCTGATTTGATAAAAATACCATTTCATTTTCATGTTTGTCTTTAAATCTTACCTTTATTTTGTAAGGATTATTTCTTAATAATTGAATTAAACTTCAAAACACCATTATGAAAAATTATTTTGCTCTAGTTGGAAATTTTTGTGTGGTCCTTAACTTAATCATCACTTCTTGAAGCTAATGTCTTTCTCCTCCTTGGGTTTGTTTTTAATTTTTCTGACACAAAACTCTTGAGTAACTTTTTAAAAAAGGCTTTGTGGGTGGTACTGATTTCTGGAATATCTATAAATGGCTTTATTGAGTTATTGGGCTTAAGAATCAATACCCCCAATTTTTTTCCTTCTAACTTTGAAGATATTTTTCTGCTATATTTTAGGATTCCCAATTTTGATTATTTTTTGAGTGAAAGAATGAAAAGCAGTCCAGTTAGTTGTTTAGTCATCCATCTACTCTTATGCTTTAGGCAAAATATTGGGCTACAGAAATTTAGAGAAGGTAATACTGATCTATAAATGATTGTCTGTGGAAAGAAGAGGAATCAAGTAACTGAATTTGCTTAAAATAATTTCCTTTGCAGGGGACGCATTTAAGCTGGATAGTGATACTGAAGCAGATGTTTATTAGAGAATTTATAATCTTATCTAGTCCATATTCTGGTTCTTATATAAAAATGTTAGATGGAATTTGATTAAATAAATCTGGACTAGATTAAAACTGCATAGAATTCGAAGAAATAAATACATCTTCTCCCAGTTACCAATACCTTTTATTTTGTTCTGGTTTCTAAATAATTACCCTTCCCCTTATCAGATTTCCTAGGACAGAGGTTGGTAAACTAAGGTTGGCCATCTGTTTCTGTAAAGATTTATTGCAACAGCTATGGTCATTGATTTCTGTGTTGTCTGTGGCTGTTTTCATAATATGGTGGCAGAGTTGAGTATTTGCAACAAAGATTGCATGGCTCCCAAAGTCTAAAATATTTGCTCTCTGGCTCTTCACGGAGAACATTTGCTGACTCTGGTCTAGAACATGCATGAGCATGAATCAGCATTTCTGTTAGTGCGCCTCCAAGACCACCAAGGTAGGTTAGAACACCAGATCTTGACATCCTTAGGGTGGTTGATGAGATGAATAACAAGTTCGGAAACTCAGTTGGCCTGTGTGTTATACAGAGAGAGTGGAAGCTTACCTCTCCGTCTTGAACGACTGTTAACTGTCACTTGCCCTTTAAATTACTCCGTTTCTTCAGGCTTGTTTTTTTCTCATGTTCTGGGAGTTGTGCAATTCAGCGTTGCGATTTTCATTTCTTTGACTGCATGATGTGAGGGAAGCTGGCATGTTTGCTAATGTGCTGTTGTGTGGGCTCGGGCTGCTGATTGCTTTTGGCCTAGGTGCTGTGCAGAGCTCCAAGGTTTGGCTTTGTGAACACTGCCTGGCAAAGCGGAAACATTTTGTGAAATTTCACAAATGTCACACACACCCGCACACACACACATTTTCGATTGCAAAATTCTCCCCCTTGGCACACAATTTCCCCCAGGTTTTTGTTCTTCACAATAAATCTTTAACCATCTTTTCTTCCTATGGGGGCATTTTAGTGGGTAGACTTGCTTTTGCTTTGATAAAACTTGCACTTAAAAGTCCTTGGTTTCTAGGGTGTTCTGATGATTTTCCCTTTCTCAAAAATTTAATGTGATCTTTTATTCCAAAGAGAAAGCAGCTTTATTTCAAGCCCAACTGTTCCCTCAGACAAAGATTCCCTGATTTAATTTCCAGCAAAAGCCATTTTTCAAGATGGAACCCATAGAAACCGATCTCTCAGATTCAGTCTGAAATCAGAGTGATACATAGGGAGCTGAAATCAGAGAAAAACTGGGCACATTTCATTCCTTTTTGTGCATGAATTATAGCATCTAAAAAAGTATAAGAGTGCTTAATTCCAATAAAAGTGCTTCTTGGTATATCTTTCAGTGCTTCCTTCATGGGTAGCTAAGAGCTCTTTAAAAACAAAAATGGGTCTTTAAAAACTTTAGAATGAGGGGAGGGATATTATTGCCAGTGGATCACAGATGATGTTAAACCAGGGAGGTAAACTTTTCTTTTTAAATAAAATTTTATTTCTTTATTGGCCATGCTGCATAGCATGTGGGATCCTAGGTACCTGACCAGGGATCAGGCTCACGCACCCTGCCCTGGAAGTGCAGTCGGAACCATTCGACCACCATGGATGCCCTCAGCTTCTCTTGAACTCACTCAAGATGTCACTGGGGGCTGAGCAGACCATTACGTTTATGGTTTTGATGTATCTGTTCTGAGCATTTGCCGATTTTAGGATATGCCTCTGGTTTCAGAACATTGTTCCAATTCAACTCTCTAATTAGTGCTTCTCCCTGGACTTATGGCTCTGATTTACAATTTCCTAGCACTCTTGCTGTTATTACTGACAATGACCTCTCACCCTCATCCGTTCCTCTTGACCCCAGGGTCCTTGCGCCTGTGAGCTGCCTTCCTGGCAGCCTTGATGCAATGGGCTTGGCTCTCCCCCATGGTTGCCACACCCTTCTTGGTTTAGACCCTTTCTGGTAACAATAATTGGGCAGTTGTCTGAATGCAAAGGGTTCAGGTGCAACCAAGCCACATGGGACAGCCTCAGCCACACTGTTTGCAACATACCATATTTACTGGAGAACAGACGGCATACTTGAGAAACTCTAAAGAGAAAATTAATGTCTTTATTTTGTCAAGTTATAGATCCGGCCCCAACTGTTTAGGGGAAAAAAAAAAAAAGTTTCATCCAGTGCTCAGTGTTCTGGGATAATTGTTCAGAATTTGTCATGGAAATGTTAAGAGTTAAAAGTCTGTGCTCCAGAGTTACACTGCCTGGGTTCAAACAATGACTCTGCCATTGAGTAGCTCAGTGACTTTGGACAAATTACATAGCTACTCTGCCTCAGTGTCCTCATGTGTAAACGAGGGAAAATATCTGCTTCTGTGCCATCCAGTTCAGTGTACATCAGCCCTGTATGATTATTTAAATTTAATTAAAATTAAATGAGGGTAATAATTTCTTCAGTTGTACCAGACACATTTCAAAGGCTCAATAGACAACATATAGTTAGTGGTTACCGTACGGAGAAGACAAAATAGGATGTCTCTAGCATAAAGTTCCATTCTATATCAAAGGGTTATTGTAGTTGAGTCACTAAGTTGTGCCTGACTTTTTTGCAACCCCATGGCCTGTAGCCTGCCAAGCTCCTTTGTCCATGGGATTTCCCTTGCAAGAATACTGGAGTGGGTTGCCATTTCCTTCTCCAGGGGATCTGCCTGACCCAGGGATAGAACCCAGGTCTCCTGTGTTGACAGGCGGATTCTTTATGACAGCACCACCAGGGAAGCCATATCGAAGGGTTATAATGAGGAGTAAATGAGTTAATACATCTAAAGTGCTTAAAACAATGCCCAGGCTGTAGATAAGGGTCAGTATATCTATCAGCACCATTATTTCTATGCTTCTCTCCTTCAAAATGACAACTGGGTCTACTGTGGAAGAGTAGGCTCACTCCACTTCGTGGTTATTGGTTTTTTACATGTTTTATTTCCTGTACCATCTTGTAAGTTTCCACGGGGCAGAGATTTCTTCTTTCTTAAAGAGCAACATTGTCGTAGAGGTGATGTGCGGGCTCTCTGTGAGGGCTGTAGAGCCAAGCTGGCTTTTTCTGCCATTTAGTAACTGTGTCCTTAGGCAAATTATTTACTCTTTCTCAATTTCTACTAATGTGAGATAATAATGTACAAGATAGTAAAATCTTCAAATGTTGTTGGGAGAATTCAGTAAATTAATGTAAGTACTTAGAGTGGGACCTGGCTTTGTTAAGTTCTCAGAAAGTATTACCTCACATTCATATTGTTATTTCTGCTCTATCCTTGACTCTTTTTCAAAATGGCATTGGATACTAGTGGAGAGAGTGTTTGGTTCACTCTTTACTGGTTGGGGGAGGTGTGGGAGTCTTACAGCTCTTCTTGGTCTTTGGGATGATGTCTGTTTGTCTCTCTGCTGGGAATGGGATTGAAAGTGAAAGTCACTCAGTTGTGTGGGTAGCCTTTCCCTTCTCTAGGGGATCTTCCCACCCAGGGATTGAACCCAGGTCTCCCACACTGCAGGCGGATTCTTTACCAGCTGAGCCACAAGGGAACCCCAGGAATGCTGGAGTGGGTAGCCTATCTTTTCTCCAGTGCATTTTCTCAAGCCAGGAATCAAACTGGAGTCTACTGCATTGCAGGAGGATTCTTTACCAACTGAGCTATCAGGGAAGCCCCAGGAATGGAATTGGTGGTTGACTTAATCCATGGTTCAGTGTGCCTCAGCCTAGCTAGGCATCTACAATCCCAGCTTGCTGGTCATCCTTTGAGTCTCAATGATACCAAGACCCACTGTGTCTCTGCCATATCTTGGTTTTGGTTTCTGACTGATAGTCACTCCCAGCCACCACTGCAAAGTCTATCTCTGTCTCATCATGGCTGGTCCCTGGGCATTCCACTCTTCTACACCAAGCTTTCAACCCCCTTTGGAAGAGCTTCAGAAACTTCTGGGCATCATACATATTGGATCCACAGGTTGATATCACTACAGGTAGTCTGAAATAGGGTTCAGGGCAAAATCCCCTGCCCTTGGTACTCTCTTCAATTTACCAGAACCTTCCCCTAGTGAATTCAGATGAAAATTATCCCTGTCATACCCTAGAAGTTGGTCTCAGCCTGTTTAGATTCCCTTAGAGGATGAGGTCATCCAGGGCAGATCTCGATGAAAATGAAATTTCTCATTCAGACATTCCTTAAGACTGACAGCCACTCCAGAGTGCCTTGAGGAGTTTTCGGATCATTATCTGACTCTCAGCCTGGAGATGCCTTGATAACGACTCCACTCCTCATCACTTAGTCATGACTTGAGGTTGGAACCTGGCTTCAGACTCCTATTTGTATCCAGACATAGCCAATGACCTTATACTCATGGATTCCATTCTTAACTGGTAACTGGAATTCTGGCTTAGTGGGGTGAAAAGTTAATGAAGGAGGACAGGAGATATACATGTATCAAATACTATGAAAGTAGAGTTGGTACTTTTGGCCACTGGTTGGATGTGGGAAGTAAGGAAGAGAAGATTCGAATCTTTAACTTCAAGGTGTTCAACTTTGTGACTGGGAAGACCAAAAACATGGAACTCAAATATTAGCTATATAATTAATCTTTGCTGACTGTTTCATTGGAGTTACTTGTTTTGTTTGTTTTTAGGTTCTGAGAAGGTAGGTCCAAGGGCCAGAAGTAATGTTGACATTTATGAGATTATAAGTTGGAGATCTTATCATAATATCAATAATTGAGCTTTTCATATAAAGCCATAAGTGATTGAAATAAAAGATAAAGGAGAGTCTCCCCAGGAATAGTCATTTTTCCTTCATGACTTGGTGATCTGAGTAAGATACAACATCATTAGTAGAGTTTAGTGTGTATCTCAGAAAGAAGAAGTTGCCTTTCTCTTTCTTAAATGAATAGTTTCATGGTATGTAAGATTTTGGGTGCTGTCATGGGAGAGTAATATACTCCCAGGTGCATATGAGTATTATTTGATGATGATGAGTACTTGATCATTGATTTTCAGAATGGTGTTTATAACTACCTTGGTAATAGTAATTATTGATCCAACGGCCAAAAAAGAAAAAAAAAAGAGCCTATTAGATTTGAGAATAAGAAGTTATGCCTCCTAGAAAAGTGATCATTTTTAGTGGTTGTGGAAAAAATGTTGAAATGACTAAAAGAACATACGGGGAACTACCAGCAGACCAATTCATGTGTTGCAGCTATTTAACTGAATTACAAATGCAAAATGCATTCTTTTCCCAGTTTCATTCCATTTAAACCCAAATGGCTATGTGAAATGGTGTCATACACCTGGTGAAAAGCTTTGCTTTTTAAAAATCTTATCGCTTCACCAAAGCGCCTGGTGTTGAACCAACAACAACATTCTTTCTGTGTTTTTTTGAATGAGTTTACATTTTTCAGAATATTCTCTCTGTAAAAAGACTAAGCATCAAAATAAACTTAGTTTAATCCCTTTTTTCCCCCCTCTTGGTTCTTTTGACATCAATCATGTTGCTGGTCATTGTCAGGAAAAGAAATGAGGGATTTTTATTTTTACCTTAAACCCAGGAAAAACAAGGAGTAAAAAATATTTTTGTTATTGTTAAAAGTGGAAGACTATGTTGTAAAACAGTTAGAAGCACTCTTCCCACTGCTAAGAGGTTGTAATCAAGAACGGAGGCTCAAAACCCACAAATTAAAAACTTGGAACTAGACTTGGGAGGGCAACATGAAGAAAAACAGAAATAATGTTTAGCTGAGGCAGAAAAAAAAATTGAGCTCTTTTGTAAAAGCAGATTAAAAATAATATTTGATGTATTGGGGAACATAGGCCATTTTTAGTTACGATGAGTTATATAAATTGGACATTGCAGACTGTTGGCCCTTGAGCCACATCTGGTACCCAGTTGTGTTTCATTTGATTTACCCGTTCTTCCAAAAAAATTCCTATTGGCTACCAACATGTAAACCTTGGAGCATTCACATTAAAATTAAGATCTTTTTTTTTTTTAGTTCTTTGGAAAAAGAAGACTCTGGCAGCATTGGGCCTGAGTTTCTGCAAGGTGTCAGCTGGCAGGAACAAAAACCAACCGCTTCCTTTGGGTGGGGCGCGTGTCTTCCGGCTGATCCAGTCCCCACCACCCCCTGTTGCCTGTCTTATGATGGGCCTGTTTCTCTTGTTTTTGTTACCGGGCCAGTCTCATTGGTCTTCCGAGCTTACAGCTCTTCTAGGCCGTTTATTCGTCTTGTCATGATGGAATTATGCATTCCTACGAAACGTCAGGCTGTGACTGTGAGATTTATGCGAGCTTCAGGACTGGCGTGCAGGCAGATGCAGGGTGTTTGGGGTGGCTCTGGGCGTGGTCCCTGCCCTGGTATGCTTTGCTGCACGTCAGGGCTCTAGTCTGCCCTGACTTACACATCAGTGGGATTGACTTTGGCTTTCTGTGACTGGTCAGTCCATTCAAAATGGAGCCGGTGATTCCAGAAATATTCTGGTTCTTGGTTGGCTTGACCTGTGGGATTGGGTCTGGAAAATACTCGTCCACTCACCGTTTCCCTCAGAGAGTTCAGTTCAGTTGCTCAGTCTTTGCAACCCCATGGACTGCAGCACGCCAGGCCTCCCTGTCCATCACCAACTCCCACCAACTCCCACTCCCTCTTACTCAAACTCATATCCATCGAGTCTGTGATGCCATCCAACCGTCTCATCCTCTGTCATCCCCTTCTCCTCCTGCCTTCAATCTTTCCCAGAATCAGGGTCTTTTCCAATGAGTCAGTTCTTCACATCAGGTGGCCAAAGTATGGAGTTTCAGCTTCAGCATCAGCCCTTCCAATGAATATTCAGGAGTGATTTCCTTTAGGATGGACCAGTTGGATTTCCTTGCAGTCCATGGGACTCTCCAGATCTTCTCCAACACCACAGTTCAAAAGCATTAATTCTTTGGCACTCAGCTTTCTTGGAGGTGGGGACTTTAGCTTACTCCTTGTTGAAAATGAGGACTCAGTGAAGGATAGAGTCAGTCAGTGCTCTGTATTCAAATATCCCTTGTTATAGGCGGCGGTATTGCAGGGTGTTAAATATAGAATGCCACAGTCCGTATGAACAATGCCAGAATGGATTAGTAAACTGGCACACAGGTTAGAAACATCAGTGAAGATGTTGTGGGATATTCCCCATCATACTTTTAAAGTGTCTTCCAAATAAGAATCTATTTCGTAATGGTTCTGGCCTTCTGGATAATTATGATTTAGCTGAGGAGCTGGGACACACGTGTTAATGAGCAGTGATAATATATGGCAGCATGTATGTGCCAAACCAGTGTTATAGACGATAAGTGGTGTGTGTTGCGGGCTACATCATTTGGGGAGAACTTACTGGTTTTGTTTCATTTTTAAAGTTTTTGATGCACTGTGTGGTGTGCAGGAACTTAGTTCCCCAACCAGGTATCCAACCCAGGCCCCTTGCATTGGAAGTACAGTCTTAACCATTGGATTGAGGGGAGTCCCAGGGAGAACTTATTAAAGAAGTAGCTTGGCCTTAACATGTATTCAAGAGCAGTTCTGATTTCAGGTTGTATCAGAATAATCATTTAGAATAATTATTCCAGGGGGTGGTTCTGAAGCAAAAAGACTCAGAGTGTAGAAACTATCAAACTTCTTCAATAAAAGTCAAAACTCTTTAAACTCGCTGGCTCCTCAATCAAATGAAATACATGTTTAAAAAGAAAAGAAGAACCAAGCCAGTCCATCATCAGCTAGTCTTTCAGCCTAATTCTCTGCTTGGAGAATCGGAGGTTTTCAACTAGAGACTGTGTTTCTACTTCAGTCATCTTTCAGCCGCCTCGTTTTAGAAGGAGGAAACTGGTGTGCTGCCGGAGGTCACAGAGCTGGGACCGTCTGGGAGGAAGTGCTCTGGGTGGGAGGTACCTCTCCCCAATGGAGCTTCCGCCTCCCACACAACTTCCCAGCTGTCCTCATGCAGCTTTGGAACTAGAAGCGAGCCATCCTGACTCGGAGGCTCTCACCTGGGCCACGTCTGTCTCCCCTGAATCCCTGGGACAGCTCTTAAAGTCAAACTGAGTGACACAGACATCAAGATTTATATAGAGACAGAGCTGGGCAAACCTATTTTTGATTTTCTCCAAGTAGATTTTTCTCATGGTGAATTACCTTCAGTGATGCATATTTTAAATTCTTTTTTGATAGAATTAAACAATCCAATCATGTCATTTGATGGCTCTATTCACAATTTACTTCTGGACCCCATGCAGCCCCCAGGTGGCCTTTTAAGCTAAAGNCTCATGGTGAATTACCTTCAGTGATGCATATTTTAAATTCTTTTTTGATAGAATTAAACAATCCAATCATGTCATTTGATGGCTCTATTCACAATTTACTTCTGGACCCCATGCAGCCCCCAGGTGGCCTTTTAAGCTAAAGCACTTAATTAGTTCCTGCAACCTTAGGGAATGTGGAATTACAAATACTGCTAGATTACTAAAGCACATGTCTGGTTCATAATTTGTTTCTTCTGCTCATTTCCATCATGCAGTCAGTGCAATAGTGTAGGGGACAGAAATACAGACAGCAAGGGGGTGATTTTACAGTATTCCCTGAGTCAGCTTTTAAATAAGGTCCATTAATTTATTCCTAACATAGAATATTTAGAAAATGATGAAATGCATTATGGAGCTCATTTTTGTAACGTGGCTCCATCATTTCTTTGAAGAATTATAAATTTCTAGAAGATAAGATACTCCAAAAATAAACATGACTGTGAAATCACCCACTCTATATTATCTGCATCCCCAGACAATCGTATGAGTAACTAAGAGATGGCCAATTAGCATTAGGAATTCATTGGTGCCTAAGCAGAGAGTTTACTCATGTACTTTAACATTTTAAATGTCATTCTTTCAAGTACAGCTTATGACTAGTTTGTTATGAGAATCTGAGGGCATAAAAAGTTCAGGTTTATTTGAAAAAAATGATTTCTGAATGGAGGGAATTCCAAAAGCTGAGGAAGTTAAAAAAAAAA
>SJYX01019485.1:7100-48988 GCA_006410675.1 Oreotragus oreotragus
GACACGACTGAAGGGACTTAGCAGCAGCAGCAGCAGTAATATTTGACATGATGACTTGCTGCTGCTACTGCTGCTAAGTCGCTTCAGTCGTGTCCGACTCTGTGCGACCCCATACACGGCAGCCCACTAGGCTCCTCTGTCCCTGGGATTCTCTAGGCAAAAACACTGGAGTGGGTTGCCATTTCCTTCTCCAACGCATGAAAGTGAAAAGTGAAGTTGCTCAGTCGTGCCCGACTCTTAGCGACCCCATGGACTGCAGCCTACCAGGCTCCTCCGCCCATGGGATTTGCCAGGCAGGAGTACTGGAGTGGGATGCCATTGCCTTCTCTGACATGATGACTTACTCCCACATTAATAAAAGCAAGAGGGGCCATTTCTTGAGAGGCCCCTGAGTGTGGTACTGTGCTAGCTCCCTTGCATCATGATGCTGTGTAACTTACACAAATTCTTTAGGTGTATTATGGGCTTGTTTTATGGAAGAGGAAACTGAGGCACATAGATGTGAATTAACTTGCTCAGTGTGACTTAACTGTCACATAATTGCTGTAGAGAGACTGAAACCCTGTTAACACTGTAGTTTCTTCTTGGGGTTTTGTCCTTTTCCTAGCTTCTATTTGGGGCTTCCCTCATAGCTCAGTTGATACAGAATCCCCCTGCAGTGCAGGATCCTGGTTCAATTCCTGGATTGGGAAGATCCCCTGGAGAAGGGAAAGGCTACCCACTCCATTATTCTGGCCTGGAGAATTCCATGCACTATAGTCCATGGGATCACAAAGAGTCAAACACTACTGAGCGACTTTCATTTTCTTTCACTTACACTAGCTTCTATTTGTAGTATTTCTCTATTAAAATACTCAAAGTACTCTGTACATTTCTTAAGGCATTCTTAAGTCTCATTCTTAATTCCTGCAACTTGAAATAATTTCTGATAAACTTGTAATCTCCTGAAGGACCTCCTTTAGCATAATGCCTTGTTGAAACAAATTATTTTTCTACAAGGGGAACATTAGACAGAAAATCCTCTTTGGGCTGCTATGTCTAAAGAGTCACCACTAAGAACATACAAATAACATAAACTCCTTCCTTCCTTGTTCATTTACCTTTATAACCAATATAACCATGATTTTCTCAAACTAAGAATTTCCTTTGTGTTAACTGGTCCAGAGACTTTTTCATAGTATTGCAGGGGTAGAGAAAGATCGCTTAAGAGATAAAATGTGCATATTTTCCTTAGAGGTTGCATCTGAAAACCTCATTGCTGTTCTGATTAGTGGATTAACGGTAAAGAATCCCAGCCAGGGTGGAGTGTAATGTGATTTAGATAAACTCTAGGTTAGGTAATGCTCAGGGGGGAATTTGAGCAAGTTTGTGTGATGCCCAGATGGATCGTAAACAAGAGACAATGAGTGTTGTTACTTTTCCTGCTGACCTTTATTTAACAGAACTCTCTCATTAGAAAAGAGCTTGCTTTAGCTTATTGTTAACATTGCTGTTTGTTCACCTGCTTTGAAAAAGGAACAGGCAAGGGCAACCACTGAGGGAGATTAATAGTTTGCCTGCTTCATGTTGTGCAATGTTCTTTTCTATCTCTTCAGGCCAGTAACAAAGATATACAGATAGATAAGGCTTCCTTGATGGCTCAGTGGTAAAGAATCTGCCTGCCAAGCAGGAGATGCAGGTTTGATCCCTGGGTCCGTGAGATCCCCTGGAGAAGGAAATGGCAACCCACTGCAATATTCTTGCCTGGGGAAATCCCATGGACAGAGAAGCCTGGCAGGCTACAGTCCATAGGGTCTCAAAAGAGTCAGACATGACTGAGCAACTAAACAACAATAGTTAAATACTTTCAGTGGGCAAGGGGTTATATATACGTATTCAGTGGGCAAGGGGATGAGGTATGAAGTGAATGCAAAGCGTAATATGGGACACAACAATTGGGAAGTTCCTCTGGAGAAGGGAATGGCAATCCACTCCAGTATTCTTGCCTGGAGAATTCCATGGACAGAGAAGCCTGGCGGGCTACAGTCTGTGGGGTCGCAGAGTCGGACACGGCTGAGTGGCTAACACACACACACATACTAAAATATAGGCTTCTCTGGAAGCTCAGCTGGTAAAGAATCTGCTTGCAATGCAGGAGACCCTCCTTTGATTCCTGGGTCGGGAAGATCCCCTGGAGAAGGGATATAGGCTACCCACTTCAATATTCTTGGGCTTCCCTGGTGACTCAGATGGTAAAGAATCCACCTGCAATGTGGGAGACCTGGGTTTAATCTCAAGGTTAGGAAGATCCCCTGGAGCAGGGCATGGCAACCCATTCCAGTATTCTTACTTGGAGAATCCCCATGGATGGAGGAGCCTGGCAGGCTACAGTCCATGGGGTCGCAAAGAGGCAGACACAACTGAGTGACTAAGCACAGCACAGCACAAACTACTACTAATGAAATGACCATTTTTCTGCAGGTGAAAATAACTGAATATAGGAACTCTCACGTGGCTCAGTGTTTTAAAGACACCTTGTTATACTGAACAAAATCTTGTAATGTATGTGATACTATCCCATTTAACTAATAGAGACAAAGTTCAGAGAAGTTAAATGATTTGCCTAAGGACACATACTAGGTGGTATTCAAACTCAAGTCAACTTTTTATTCCTGAAGTCTGTCCTTTTATAAAATACAGTTCCCCTCTTTATAAAATTTATAAATTGAATAATAAAAACAATAAAAATGATGTATAACTGTGTGATAGGAACTAGCCAAAGGTAAAATCTGCTGAAAGAGTTCAAAGACTGGAGAGAAGTCCTTTCTAGATTGGAGGGCAAGGAATGCAAATGGTAAAGGAGATGGAAAAGGGATAAGAGAAGGTTATATCCAGAAGGGGCCATTGGAGAGCTGGTAGGAGTTTGATAGGTGAAAGTGAAGGTGGTGAGAGACCGTCCTTGGATGTTAGAAATGCATTAGGCCAAGGAGCAAAGTTGTAACACAGAGTGGGAGGAGGAAGGTAAAGATTAGGCTGGAAACTTATCAGGATACCAGAAATTGGAGAATCTTGATTTCCTTCCAGTTCTGGGAGAAGACTTTATTTGCTTGATTAAACAAGAGTCGTGGAAGGGCTGTGATTAAGGGAGCTCCAAGGTCATGCTCTGTAACTATGCTAAAGCACAGGAAGATCTATGTAGAAGAAAATAGGCTGGGAAAGGGTTGAGCGGTTTTTCTCAAAATTTGTGTGTAATAGATCTACTTTGGGTGTTTGATAAACTTTCAGGTGTCACCCCAGAAGATTCTGATTAAAGGTAAGCCACACAAACTGATATATTTTTTAAAAACTTCCCTGGTCATTCTTGTGTAGGTGATTTAAGGACAGCATTTTGAAAAATCAGACCAGGAGTAAGCAGGTTGGCTAGGAAACTATCCTCATAACCAAGGTGTGAGAATGAAGGTTCTCATTTGCACAGGGAGGCATAAAAGGCACAGATGTAAAAGATATTTTGTAGGAAGAATCGATAGGACTCAGGTTGGTTAGGTCTACAGTTAGAAAAGGAGTCAAAGACCATGGTTGGTGTCAAAACCTGGGCAACATGTGGCACGATGAATAGAAACATGACACAGAGTGGGTTTATTAGGTCTTAACACGCGTTTAGTTTGCCAAATGAATTTCGCAGTGTAAAATGGCAG
The DNA here is from genome assembly GCA_006410675.1 of Oreotragus oreotragus. Classification (NCBI taxonomy): domain Eukaryota; kingdom Metazoa; phylum Chordata; class Mammalia; order Artiodactyla; family Bovidae; genus Oreotragus; species Oreotragus oreotragus. The sequence goes on from SJYX01019485.1 coordinate 10,775, forward strand.
CCACAGGGAAATGTTTACCAGGTAGTAGGCAACATAGGATTTGACTTAGGGGCCAGGTCACACTTAGAGAGGTGGTTTAAGCTATAGGTGTAGACAGGTAATACTTTCAATTACTGAAAGAATGTAAAAAGATAGAAAAGGAAAAAGAAGATCCAGTAAAGAGGATAGATAGGAAAAAATCATAAGGCAGGAGGAGACCTGGGAAGTTAAACACGATTAAAGTCAAATGAAGAAAGGATTTCAAGGGAGAAAAAAAAATTAGACAGAGAGCCAGAGAGAGAGAAAGAGAGACAAAGAGAGAAAGAGAGACAGGGAAAGAGACAGGATAGTCCACAGGTTTGAATGCTGTAGAGTGATCAAGAATCCTGGGGGTTGTGAAAAGGTCAACAAATTGGATGATAAAGGATTCTTAGAAAGGGTGAAAAGGGCAGTTGCAGGAAAGCAGTGTGGTCAGAAATGATGCACTGGTGCCTTAAAAATAAATGAGGAGCAAGAAAGTGGAGAGAGTAAGTACAAACCACAATTTAAAAATGTTTTTTGATGAAAGAAAACTCTGGTCACTTTCCAGTGTTCCATAACCTCACCACCTATCCAGTTATTTAAGCCAGAAATCTAATGTTATCCTTGCCACCTCCTTCTTCACCCATCTACTCTCAAAACTATCCCCTCACCAACCCTCTGATGTGACTGCCTACACACGTCTTCTTCTGTCCACTTTCTGCCATCATGCTGCCTCCTGGCCTGGGCTACCACCATATGGATTTCACTACAGCCTTTCAACTGGCTTCTCTGTGCCCACTCCTGATCTTCTCCCCTTTGATCATCACATTGCAGCAGAGATACCTTTGCAAAGCACAAATATCTAATCAGCCCCCTGTTTAACATCGTGGATACTTTTCCACTGCTCTTAGAATAAAGAGCAGCAAACACTTAACGTGGCCTGCAAGGTCCTAACTAGCCGAGCTCTTCCTGCCTTTCCAGCCTTATCTTTAACCGCATGTTGCTTGATTCCTGCCCTCCGGCCATACTGGCTATCTATTAGAGGCACAGTCCTCATCTACGCTCTCTAACAGGCTTCCTTTTTATCTATTTACTAATTTTTTCATTTACTAATTTTCATTAGAATGTAACTACCTGATGTGAACAGCTGACTCATTGGAAAAGACTCTGATGCTGGGAAAGATTGAGGGCAGGAGGAGAAGTGGGCAACAGAGAATGAGGTGATTGGATGGCATCACCAACTCAATGGACATGAGTTTGAGCAAACTCTCATAGAGAGTGAAGGACAGGGAAGCCTGGCGTGCTGCAGTCCATGAGGTTGCAAAGAGTTAGACACGACTTAGCAACTGAACAACAACAAGCTCCATGAGGGCCAGAAATTCCCCCTCTCTCCCCTCCCCCACCCTCACACACAAACGCGCGCACACGCACACACTTGGCACTTGGTTGATGCTGAATAAGTGAACAGCCACGGGTTAGCCTTTGCTCTTGTTTTCTCTGCCTAGAAAGCTTCTCTTCTCATCCCCGCTGCTTTTACACTTGCTCTTTTCCTTTCACTTTTATGCCTCTTCATTAAACAACTCAGGCATCACCTTTTCAGAGATGCTTTCCCTGACATCCTTGACTACCCTAATGTCTCCAATTAAATGATCTTAGTGTTTACTACCTTTAAGATTGTATAGTTATTTGTGGGACCATATGAATACTATCTTTCTCATTTAGGACTTGTCACCTCCATGGTTGAGGGGGATGGGGTTCATTTTTATTTGGCTCAACATTGTAACCCCCACACCCACCACAGTGTTTAGCCCACAGTGAAAGTTCAACTCAGTTTTGTTAAATAAATGAATGAATATTTGAAGGAATGCAGATATAAAATGAGGATAGATAAAGAGTGGGAAGATGGTGAATAGATTTTTTTTGTTTTTAAGCACGGACATGGACACCTGAACACATTCATAGGCCAATGGGAAGAATCTTCTACTAAACTATCTGAAATCAAAATTACACACAGGCAACTTTTCATATAGACATGAATCATCTTCTATTTTCTTTGTACCAAGTTTTTTTTCTCTTTTCAGTTTCAGTTTTGCAATAATAAATCCACTTGTCAATGAGGAAATAGGCCTGGAAGATTGAGAAGCAGGTCATAATAGATATTCTCTAGCCACTTTTCTCCACATCAGGGCTATTGTTGTCTTTTATATACCTGGAAAGATTTTCTCAAATTTGGTAACATATTATCTAGGCCTTCCTTTTCCTTTTGATATGAACTTTATTTCCCTCTCTCTTTTCTTTTGATTCATTCCAGCAGAGAATTGAGTCCTGTGCTGTTCTATTTTTATGTTTTTAAAGCAAATAGTTACCTTGAGTTGTCTACACAGAGAGCCCCACATGGCTGTTCCCAAGCACCACACAGGATCAAAAAAAACCACCAGGAAGTGAAGTTAAACCAGTCATTGATCATCCTCACAGAGAGGAAGAAACTGGACCAGTCCTGTTGCAATTTTGTCTAAAGTTAGGTGTTATTTTCTTCTGGATTTCAACTTGTTGTCCCCTCCCCCTCCTGCCTCCAGTTTCTTTATTTGGAATAAACTGGAAAATTAAAAATTATCCAAAGAAAATCAGTGGTCCCAGATTTACTCAGAAATATAATCCCTTTGAGAAAATTATAGTTCAGCTTCATAGAGCTATAAATTCTTTCTATGGTCAGACATTTTTGGATGCTCATACACAACCAAACTCAAAAATTATGTCATGGGAAAGATTTACCAAGGGTTTCTTTCTCCTTCTCATAAAGTGCTTTATGCAGTATGGCCACAGTGATCCTCTGCATCTGATGCAGAGCAAGAAAAGTTCTAGATTTGCATTTGAATTGCTGCCTATTTTTCAATTTTCTGAGTTTCACTTTGAAAGATACTTTACTTTGGTAGATAAGAATTATGGAGTCAGGCACATGACTTTTACCAGCTTCCCAGTTAAAAAAAATTAAATAATAATAAAAAAAATTAGTCTGGCAAAACCAAACTAATTATTTTTAAAGTCCTGAACTATGTCACAAAATACAGTGGAATCCCCCAGACTTGCATACTGTTGTAAAGGCTTTGTTTTGGCCAAGTTCCAAATTGAATCCTTCTTTGGTAGAAGCCTACATGGGTTGGTTTTGTAAATTATTTCCAATTGCAAATGCCTGTGAGTTAATACAATTCTATGAATAATGGGCAACCTCAGGATTCACAAGCTCTTCTTTCCTTCCTCTTCCATAACAGCCTTGTCTACACCATCCATAACAGCCTTGTCTACACCATAGTGTAGAAGAGGATCCAGTGGAATTAAGACTGGTGTAGTTTCTAGAACCCTAAATGTCCAGTCCAGCAGCCTAGTAAATAATGATAAGGTGTAAATTCTTATCATGGTAATATAACTTCTGTAATATGGCTTTGCCTCAGGGAATAGGGAAGCCTGGCATGCTGCAGTCCATGGGGTCACAAAGAGTTGATTATGACTGAGCAACTGAACAACAGCATAGTGTTAAGAGGGGAGTGTTACCTTAAAAGCATGATATATACTTAATACAGTTCTATTCACCTGAAAATTGTAAAAAAAATAGTGTCTGCTCTCAAGGAGTTTGCAACCTAATTATCTAGTCTAAAATTATACTTTAAAATGTAGTTACATATTTTACTACTTGCCTAACTGTTCTTTTTTAAGTGGATTTATTGAACACTGAAAATGAGCTCTTATGTCCAGAATGTTCTAGAGTTTTAATTTCACACAGGAAAACACCAAGGTGACAAGGAACCTGCATGTGGGATTCGTCTGACATTTTCCTCATTTAGTACAAATGCTGGCAAATGTAAACCAAAGCCTTCCTGTCTAGTAATATAAGCATCTCCTCTTTCTTTCCTAAGAAGTCGACAGGCTTGGCATTTTGACAACTGATTTATTCCCTCCCCTCCCTATGAGCTGAAATCCTCACCCAGGCTCGTCTGTCACCCTGGCTTTGATGAGGAGGAGTTTAGGAATTTGCTGTCTGAGGCTGTCAGACTCCAAGTTGGCTTCGCATGGAATGTCCCATCATACTCTTCACAAGATCGGGTAGTGACTGTGGATAGACAGTAGCAAGGAAAGGATGGAGAAACAGTCACTAATGCACCTGAAAGGACCTAAGTGTAAAAAGAGGTGAGACAACAGGTGAATAAGAAGTGGACTTCCCTGGTGGCTCAGATGGTAAAGCGTCTGTCTACAATGCAGGAGACCCAGGTTCGATCCCTGGGTTGGGAAGATCCCCTGGAGAAGGAAATGGCAATCCACTCCAGGACTATTGCTTGGAAAATCCCATGGACAGAAGAGCCTAGTAGGTTATAGTCCATGGGGTCGCAAAGAGTCGGACACGACTGAGCGATTTCACTTCACTTCACTTCAAGCCCATGGAAGGTCCAGGCTTCACTATTAAAAACCTAGTTCCTTCCATGCAGCACTCTGCTTCTGAGGTGCATGACTGAGTTATCCATTTGGTCATTTACCCTCCTTGGGTCAAAGTGGATACTAAGAAACCTAATGTAGCCATCAGTTCAGTTTAGATCAGTTCAGTTGCTCAGTTGTGTCCGACTCTTTGTGACCCCATGGACTGCAGCACGCCAGGCCTCCCTGTCCATCACCAACTCCCGAAGTTTACTCAGACTCATGTCCATTGAGTTAGTGATGCCATCCAGCCATCTCATCCTCTGTTACCCCTTCTCCACCCACCTTTAATCTTTCCCAGCACAGGGTCTTTTCAAATGAGTCAGTTCTCCACATCAGGGGGCCAAAGTATCGGAGTTCCAGCTTCAGCATCAGTCCTTCCAATGAATATCTAGGACTGATTTCCTTTAGGATTGACTGGTTGGATCTCCCTGCAGTCCAAAGGACTCCCAAGAGTTTTCTCCAACACCACAGTTAAAAGCATCAATTCTCTGGTGCTCAGCTTTCTTTATAGTCCAGCTTTCACATCCATACATGACTACTGGAAAAACCTTGACTAGACGGACCTTTGTCGGCAAAGTAATGTCTCTGCTTTTTAGTATGCTGTCTAGGTTGGTCATAACTTTTCTTTCAAGGAGCAAGCATTTTTTAATTTCATGGCTGCAGTCACCATCTGCAGTGACTTTGGAGCCCCTCAAAATAAAGTCTGTCACTGTTTCCATTGTTTCCCATCTGTTTGCCATGAAGTGATGGGACCAGATGCCATGATCTTAGTATTCTGAATGTTGAGTTTTAAGCCAACTTTTTCACTCTGCTCTTTCACTTTCATCAAGAGGCTCTTTAGCTCTTTGCTTTCTGTCGTAAGTATAGACATCACTGATTCATTTATTCAAGAAAGAAATCTAATACAGACATAATTTATTCATTTATTCAAGAAATACTTATTGAGCATTAACTAATGCCAGGAGCTCTACTAGGCACTGGAAATATTGTCATAGCTATGACCCAGTCCTTAACCTCTAGGGACTTAGAATTTCACTGGGGAGGAGGTAAGCAGATAAGTGAACCAAAGATTATAGCACAGTGTGCTAAGGGCCGGAGAAGGCAATGGCACCCCACTCCAGTACTCTTGCCTGGAAAATCCCATGTACGGAGGAGCCTGGTGGGCTGCAGTCCATGGGGTCACTAGGAGTCGGACATGACTGAGCGACTTCACTTTTACTTTTCACTTTCATGCATTGGAGAAGGAAATGGCAACCCACTCCAGTGTTCTTGCCTGGAGAATCCCAGGGATGGGGGAGCCTGGTGGGCTGCCGTCTCTGGGGTCGCACAGAGTCGGACACGACTGAAGTGACTTAGCAGTAGCAGCAGTGCTAAGGGCCACGGTAGAAATATGTACAGAATATTTTAAAACAAAAAGGAGCAATTTCTTGTGAAGGTTTTTAAAAAAATCAAACCTTGAAAATCTGTGACATTTTAATGACAATGGCATGTCTCCATTTTTGGAGAGATCTATCACTGTTGGGACCAGTTGCACTTAAGCGCATGGGTTTGAGAAATGACAAAATATTAAAGGAAAGACCCACACAATACAATAGTTACTGGCCCAAACCAACCTTCAAGAAGATGAAATCTGAGAAGTTGTTTGGTGCAGGATGAAGTTCAGAACTGATTCAAGTTTAGCCTATGTAGTAGATTAGTATTTGAGTTTCCCTGTAGTTTAATTGGTGGTGCTGATTTCTATTGAGCAGTTAAATGAAGTTAAATTGCTATGCATTAAGAATTTAGTAATATAAATCTAGAATAACTGATGATGCTAATTGCCAATTTTATGTACGCCCTGCACAAAAGTCATATTGGATGATGATGCATTCAGTTTACCAGTAATTCAGCCCATACAGCCTTAAGCAGAGTGAAGACAGGAAATGTTGAAACTGGAGTTCAACAAGGCTGAAGAAAGACACTTGGTTAAAGTCCTTTAAAAACAAATCTATAAAATTTGGTTTCATATCTCAAAAAGCAGATATTTTCTTGATTTTTCCAAATTTTCATCTCTCATTTTATTTCTAATAAGAAATGAGCAAATGTCATACATTTCAGGAAATTCTTTTTCTAGTGCTGACCAGATGCTCAAACACCTTGAATTCTTATATGATGTCTAAATGCTTAAATAACTCTTAAATGATATCTACTGAATGAGCTTAGAGGCATGTAGAAGCAAGAAGTAAGAACTAAAGAGATACTTGAAATCAAAACTCTCAGCATCATAATATGTGCATGCTCAGTCTCTCAGTCGTGTCTGACTCTTTGTGACCCCATGGACTGTAGGCCACCAGGCTCTTCTGTCCATGGAATTTTTCAGGCAAGAATATAGGAGTGGGTTGCCATTTTCTCCTCCAGGAGATCTTCCTGATCCATGGACTGAACCAGAGTCTCCTGCATCTCTTGCATTGGCAGGCAGATTCTTTACCACTGCATCACCTGGAAAGACCATGTCATAATACATAAAATGTTTAAAGTTCATTTTAGGTAATGATAGTTAAACTGGTGATAGGTAATATGTATTATGTATTTAATTTCTTCCAAGCACAGGGCTAACAGCTATGCATAGATTATCTCATTTAATCCTCATGGCCCCAGTGTGTACTATGATTATCTGCATTTATGCTGAGGAAAAGGAGACTCAAACTAAGCTTAAACAACAGGAACGTGCAGATCTGGGATCCGAACTAAAGTCTTCATGGCTGTGAAACTGGTGTTTCCATGCTCCATTATACTGCATTCTAGAGACTGAGGTTTTTCTTAAGAAGCACGTTAGCATTCATTCAAGTAGTTTCACTGCAGTTTGAGTCTACTTTTTGTTTAAGGAAGGAATCCATGAGGCATACACATGTTCACAGAGGAGAGAAAAATCTTGTCTTCAGGTTCTCCCTTTTAAAAAAATTTCCCTAATCACTGGCAGCCTTTACTCACTAACTATATTAAAGATAGTTAATCTGACATCCTATTTATTAGGAGTCTCTATGGCTGAGGGGAGAGTAAATTTCAATAGCTTACTAGTTTTTTGACCTTGAGCAGTTTTAATGATTAAATTCTCTACACTTTGGTTTTCTTACCTGTTCAATGAAAAGTATATTTACTACTCTGACACACTGTAAAGATTAAATGACAATGAAAACACTATTACTTTTTAAGCATCTCCTCTGTGCCCAGTACTCTAATGGGGGCACTGGCATACATTATCACATTTAATCTTTAACCCAAAGAAGTAGGTATTATTATCACCATTTACCAGTGAGGAAACCGAGACTTGTTAAGATTAAGATCTGGTCACACAGCTATGAAGTGAAAAAGGTAAGTTTCAGACCAAACCTGTGTTTGTCTCAGATTTTATATCCTTTTCAGATTACACTTCTCTTCACTATAGAGCATTCAAGAAATATTGGGAATTACTATTTGTACTCAATTTGGAAAATAAGATTCTTTTATTACAGCTTATTTATTTGAAAATGTGTACTTTATGAATGGTAAAGAGATCACTGTTAACCAGACCAGGAGACTGATCATGCTGATTTTGAGAGAAAGAAATGAATGTAAGTGAATAGTACAGTTGTTGATTGTTATTGATTGATTGCTAGTGCCACACAGGATACTGGGCCTTGTAGGCTCAGAGAGGCATATTGACTCCAACTGTACCTTTCGACCTAGCTTTGCCATCCCTTCCCCCCATCTCCAGAAGAGCACAGGAAACAGAGGGTGCGTCTATGTCCTCAGTCATTTATATAGATCTGTGAAGATGCCTTTTTGAAATAGAAGTCAACTTTTGGACAAGATCAAATTGAGGAAAATTGAATTTTTATTTGCTTTGACATAGATTGGGATCAGTGATGTGATTATTTTCCTTCCTATGTAGGGAGGAGAAAGAAAATCATCTTGATAAATCTCCTTGACTTTCTTCAAGGTGTTCAGTATCTTTTTTTTTTTTTTTTTTTTAAAGAAAAGATGTTATGGCATAAAGATTAGACCCTGGGGTTGAAAAATTTCTGCGTGGAGCCAAACGCAATGGATTTTGATGGGGGGAAACGTTCAGTTCCTACATTCAACAGTTTATTCATTCACTTGACTATTGGTGCTATAGGATATATCAGGGGACAAAACAAAGTGCTTACTCTCATAGCATTTCGGAGAAGGCAACGGCACCCCACTCCAGTACTCTTGCCTGGAAAACCCAGGACGGAGGAGCCAGGTAGGCTGCAGTCCATGGGGTCGCGAAGAGTCAGACCCGACTGGGCAACTTCACTTTCACTTTTCTCTTTTATGCATTGGAGAAGGAAATGGCAACCCACTCCACTGTTCTTGCCTGGAGAATCCCAGGGACGGCGGAGCCTGGTCGGCTGCCATCTATGGGGTTGCACAGAGTCGGACACGACTGAAGCGACTTAGCAGCTTAGCAGCATAGCGTTTACATTCTAATAGGAGAGAGACAAGCAATAAAAACTCAATATACAATATGTTGAGGGATTACTTGTTATACTATAGAGAAAAAGCAGGGACTAGGAATCAGAACTGTGCAAGGGGTGTGATTTGAAACAAGGTTTTCAGGGAAGTCTTCTCTGACAAAGTGGCATTTGACTGAGACCAGAAGAAAGTGAGAAACTGAATCAAGTGGCTATGGAGTGCAGAATTTTGCAGGCACAGAAAAGTTAAAGGCTCTGGGGTTTGAGTGTGTGGCATGTTTGAGGAATAGCCGGGAGGTCAGTATGGCTGAAATGAAGTACAGTCATAGGAGAAGGGGCCAGAAAGGAACCCAGCTGCTGATCATGCATGATCTGTGTGCCATTGCAAGGATTTGGCTTTTATCTGTAAAATAAGATGGGAAGATACTGGAGAATTTTGAGCAAAAGATATTATGATATAACCAATTTTGAAACGTCCACTAATGTTGGGTACAGAATAGAATAGGTACATGGGAGCACAAGGAGGATGAAGCAAAAGATCAATGGTGAAAACACTGTAGTAATCTAAGGGTTGGTGATAACTTGCCCAGAGTAGTTATAGTCGGAATATTGAAGTAGTTGAATTCTAGGTACAGTTTAAAGGTAGAGGCAATGCGATTATTTGTGATGTGTCAAGGGAAGAGAGAATTCAAATAGGACTCAAGTAAGTAGAAGAACAGAGTTTCCACTTACATACATGGGGGAAATATGGGAGAAGAACATTCAGAAATTTTACTTTCAGCATTTTACGTATAAGGTGCTTATAAGGCATTTAAGTTTTGTAAGAAATTGAATATGTAAGTTTGGAGGTTAAGGGAAAAGTCTAGGCTAGGAATTAGAATTTGTGAGATGTTTATAATTTCTAAGGACTTGAGACTCATTTAGGGGGTAAGTATATAGACAAAAGACAGTCTGTGGTGCTGCAAGGGGTCAGACACAACTGAACAACAATATAGATAAAAACAAGATTTATAACTGAGTCACAAATCAGTCCGACATTTAAACATTTAGGAAATAATGAGGAACCAGTAAATGATGGAGGTTAAAAAAATTATAGAATTAAACACACACACACAGACACATTCTCCTTTTCTAAGAAATCTAAGTTGAGGTAGGAATCAGTCTCTGAGAAAGGGTGATGCTGAATTTTTCATGATGTAACAAGAAACCCAAGGAGGAGGGTGTCTAATAGGAAATAGAACTTCTCCTCAGTCTTGCTTGGATCAAAAAATTACTTTGGAATTTAGGGTGAAGCCGTAGTGTGTGATATAATGTATGATAATGAGAAAAGATGGCAGCATGGTTGGAAAAGAAACATGGATAAATTTTGATGTTAATCTTGTGACTATTAATATAATTGTTTCTTTTTGAAAAAATATTAAGAACTCTAAAAATCTTCACAACAAATACATAAAAATAATAAAATACATCAATAATACCACACTGAGATAACTACTGCCAACATGTTGGTGCAGCTTTTTTCTAGTTTTTTATCACACACACGTATGTATTAAAATCAGGATTATATGGACATTATTGTGGTCCTCTGTTTTATTTTATATAATAGCAGGAATACTTTTAGATTTAATTTTCATATTTTGGTACAAGGAGAGAGATGATCAGAGAGAAGACTGTGCTAGTTTGAGAAATGTCTGGTCTGGTATCTACTGATAAAGTAGAATGATGACTGGGTGTGTATATAAGAGAAACAGAACAAAGATGATGATTCTGGCCTTAGTAACTTGGGTCTTGCTGACTGATACAAGGCCTGGGCTACCCGTGGGGACTGAGAAAAAAAAGACTGACCAAAGCTTTGCGTATTTTTTTATGTCAGGGTAGGTTTCACACTTGCTTTCTGTGTAACTGGAGCATTGTTGCTTTTTCATTACTAGATGTAGCAGAAACTAAAAGGAAAAGATATTTGGAAATGTTTTGGTTGGTATCTATTTATATAAACAGGTAATGAAGTTAACTTGTGACACAAAGTAGGTTATTTTGCCTAATTACTTGGTTTGGCTTTCCCTACCAGAGAAAGAAAAAAAAAAAATCATCATATTTCCCCGGTATTTTTCATGTTGTAGGGATTTCAGTATAAACAAATACACCACCAAAATATTATAGAGACCTTTTTCCCACAAAGCTGTAAAAATTATGAAAAGTGATTTTAGTTGATCAGTAAAATGTTATGGGTATGACCACTGCAAAATAATTTCTTCTGTTGACAACTCTGATGTCTTAGATTGCCTCTAAAATAAATGCCTATTTAGATTAGATTCAGAAGATATTGATAAAGCCAGAACCAGTGAAAGTTCTTTTCAAATGAATGAAATTAATGAAAGAAACAGAGACAATATTCAGTTGTAATCTGACAGTAGTGACTAAATGTGTGTGTTTCTGTTTATGTATTATGAGCTCTCTTTTTCTGTATATGAGCTCTTGATTGGTGAACACAGTTGGCTAGAGAATGAGACTTTACAAGGTCAAGGTCACACATTCCACTAGCCCCATAGAAGCAGAAAATGTCATACCCATCAATTGCACTAGATATCCTGATGATTATTTCTTGGACATGTGCTCTTGATCACATAAAGACTAGCCAAGGGAGTATGATTGGTTCAGTAACAATCATCACACTATTAGGATAAAGGAACACACAACTTTAAGCACAGATGCCACACACTACACGGCAATGATTTCAACTTTGCATGTTTGTGAATGGCACTATATACACAGAAGCTCACAAATTTGCAAACCCAACTGCATCACAGAAGAGAAAAAGCCCCACTTAGGCTTGATTCTAGTATTTAGCTGAAAACAAAATTGTCTGTCACTTTTATTTCTACTTAATACTACATTACTATAGAAGTTTGAGATATACTGAAAAAATATTACATTCTTTTATGAATATACAATTATTCTATGTATCTTCACCATTCATTATAACCAAAACAATGCATCAGAATATAGTTTTTCAAAATCTAAAGTAACATCTTTACATCTTGGAGTTTGGGAGGTCTAACAGAGAAATAACACAATAGCACGGAGCAATTCAGTCACTACGTTTCTGCCACCTCACATTGGGGGTCACATGCAATGACAAATACTGAAACTTGCACCACACATCAAGTTGGAGAAACACTGGTTTTTGATCACTGCATTTTTTGCTAAAAGAAAAAATAGCTTATGATTTCCTGACATTTCCTTTTCTGACTGAGCTATACTGATCCCATAATAAAGTACAAAGCAGTCTAAGTTCCCCCTGCAAATCCACTCATTATCCACTGGACTTTGGAACCCAACTGCCCCTCTCATCTCACAAGGAGGACTGTGCTTTTATGCTGTTCTTTTCGAAAAAAAGAAAAAAAAAGCTGAACCAAGTCTGTAACCTCTAACGAATCACCATTTCCATCTGCAGCCCTGGCAGTTGTTTAAAAACAAGAGCAGGAACAGAGAGAAAGCTCCTTCTTTAGTGCAAAACTCTTGATCTGCTTTAACCAAACCATTTATACAGTGTGGATCAGGCTTTCAATATGCAAAATGGATGAAGGTACCCAATTTTCTTTTATAATAGATTAAATTCAAAGTAGTTTTATCAGGGAAATCCACTGTAATCTTCTAATTTTCCTTTCAAAAAATTAGTCTCTGGCTATCAAAGCACACTGACCATAGGAATAAGATATTTATCTAACAGGTTTCAAGTCTTAAGGACAGCTTCCTCTCTTTTTGTCTCGGACCTTTATGCCTCCCACCCACCAAAGTCCTCGCTCAACCCTACCAACAGCCCAGCTGGCACCACAGATAAGAAGCAAACTGTTTTCTCCATGACCTCTAAGCATTCTACTCCATGGGAAAAGCAACGTGGAATGCACACTCAGCAGGCTAAGAGTCTGGAGCCAGTTTGTCCTCGAGGCATTGCTGCCATAAAACATAATAGTATCCACTGTGTTTTGCTTTAAGCAGATCCGTCTCCCACTCCCTTTCTCCCCTTTCTGCTTCTCACTCTGCACCTGCCTGCAATTCACGACCCACACAGCACAGAGCAAACAAAAAAGCACAAAACAGCAACAGATTCCTTTGTTTTACATGCAAATCCTACCTCCGGTAGTTGTCACATCTTCCTCAAAAGCCACGCTTAATTTTTAATGACAGCGATCCAGTGCAGTCCTCCAAATAACCACCGGTAATCATCATTACCTCTTGTGCCTAAAGCCTTCCTGGACCATTAATGTCACAACCCTTGCTAACTCATAGCTTTAATACTCCCTGCTCAAAATGTCTGAAAGAGTTTGGAAGGACAATAGGAGTGACAGGCACGCTAGACAGCCATGCTTGAAATTAGTTATCTGAAGCTCCGTTAAAGCTGCTTCTTACTGTTTTTAAAGCGTGCAGGAGGTAGGATTTATTAGCCTATGATGGGCACGCTGTTTCTGTTTTTATTAAATACTGTAATAGGCTGTCTGTTAGCAATGCTGTGATAGGTCCAACATCAGTTCCCCACTGCTTTCAAATTCTCATATTAAAAAGAGAGAGAGGGCTCAGACTTCCTTACCGAGACTGAGATCGACACCACCCTGCTTACTGGATCACATTGCCAAATTCTTTTTAACTATAGGAGAGAGAATTTCTTTTGCAAATTGGTGTTTTTACATGGAAAGTGAAGTTGAGAATAAACATTCTAGGATTCCCCAAACAATTCTCACTCGCATCAAGGGAATCCTTCCCTTCTCAGTTACAAAAATAAGAATTCTCTGGAGTTAGGTAAAAGAATCAGTCCCCATAGGAAACGGTCTCATCATTACCGAGGGGGTAAGATTCAGGGCATACATTTACATAAAAATTCAAATTATCAAAGAGACTGAAAGGATCAATGAGCACATCTATTATTTCATACTAATTTGCAAGCTCTATGTCCCAGTCTGAAGCAGTCATGTGCCCGGCTCTACTGTCCAAATGGAAAGAATGAATGATGAGTGCAAGGGATGGGGAAGTGTGTACTACCTTGATCCACTTTGGACTGTTGTGATCATGGAAGGTGGAAGAGGGATTTCTTACCATTGGTCAGAGAAGACGGTAATTACTTGCTAGAAGTGCCACTCTGAAAAGTTCTAAGTACTTCTCCGAGTAGGGAAGCAGAAGAAAGTTCTTGGTGGCTCACAGTAACGCAGAGGATGTGTTCTGCTTCCACTACTCAGGTTTAATCCTTTCCTTCTCCTCCTCCTTCGCCCCTCCTGCTACCCCAGGAGCAGTAGTTTTATACTGGTTACTATGGAAACCAAGTGGTCTGCTCCAGGGGAGGGGCTTAGAGAAAGCAGCAGATGGAATATGAACGGAATTCTACTATACTGGCCTATAGAAGTGAAAATGAGGTGGGATTAACATACAAAAACTACTGCAAAACAAAATCTCAAAGGAGATGATTGCAGATCAACACTATTTAATTACTGGTATTTTTGTTATCTGGAAATATTGTTATGATTATAGCATCCATTATTTAATATATGCAAGAACTGAATATCTGAATTGCTCAGGTATCTGATTTTTTTTTAAGACATATTTTTCCCTTTCTCTCTGTTTTTTTTCCTTTCCTAAACTTCTGGTTGTTGGTTTTATCCTGCCCTAATTGTATGTGAATTTTAGCTGCTATTTGACTGGTAACAATTTCTTTTCAAGAATAATGTGTGACTTAGTGAGAAAATCTTGTATCACAAACTGTAAACACATTTCATTCTGATTAAGTATTCTTACAGTGATTTCCCTGGGGCAAAATCAGAAAATATTATAATTTAAATTAAAAAAAAATAATTCTGCTCCCACTATGTTGGTAGGACAAAAAGGCTTTTTCAAATTTTCAGTTCTTAAAGTAGAAAAAAAGTAAATTTTTTCTGTATTTTGTCCAAAATCTTTCACTAGCCTCATGATCATGCACGAGAAAGTGTTTCTTAGCCAAGTAATTAAATTTCACAGTTTTAAAGAGTCTGGGGAATACAAAATTATTGTCTTTAGTACCTCATTTTCAGTTTGTATTTGGAGTAACTCACACCACTGAAGGAAGAGCCTGAAAATTCCAAAATGAAATTGTTGGGAGATTATTTTTCAGCATTTAATAAAAATTCAGTCGATTTTTAAAAAAATAGGCAAGCATATCATTTAGAAGTTTTTTAATGGAAGAAATATTATTTCATGGAAAATGAATTTATGATACTCTTTTAAAAAATGACAAGAGTAATATTATAAATTGTATATCTCAAATATTTTTTTAAATGTAAGGAAGTGTTTAAATGACAATTAAAAAACCTTTAACAGCACCATATTTGATTTGTGGGGAGAGAAAGAAGGAGAGAGAAACTCCTCTCCTCAGTTGGATACTTCCCTCCAATCTTAGGTGTGATCGTTTTAGGAAATAGCTGTTTATAATCTAAGAGATATGGATAGGACATTGGTGAAGAAGATGGGACTGGGGCAGAGATAGTTAGTGATGCTTTAGAGAGACTCTGTCTCTGGAGGAGCAAAAATCATTTGACCTCTCTGAGGATGAAGCAGGTTTCCAGAAGAGGCAGTTCAGATGGGAGTGGGATGGGGTGAAAGATGGCTTGTTGAGATAATGGAGAAAGAGCAGGAAACGAGGAGGGGAAGCTAAAGGGAGGGAAAGAAGAGAGAAGGAGATCTTTAAGAAGGATGGAAAGAATTTCTGGAGGTAGCATGGTATTGGAAGAGGATATAGGCTATGAAATAGGATGCCTGGTTTTGAAACTTAGCTCTGTTAGCATCCCCTGTAAAATGGGTTGATCAAGAATGACTATTGTAAGACTCAGTGATAATGAGACAGGGCACACAGAAAGGAAAGAGTAGTTCTTGTGAACAGAAATACTAAAATAAGTGCTGGTTTTTATTGATGAAGATAAATGATTAGATAGGAGGTCATCATTGTTCAGTTGCACAGTTGTGTCCAACTCTTTGTGACCCCATGGACTGCAACATGCCAGGCTTTCCTGTCCATCACCATCTCCTGGAGCTTGCTTAAACTCATGTCCATCAAGTCGGTGATGCCATCCAACCATCTTATCTTCTGTCATCCCCTTCTCCTCCTGTTTTAAGTCTTTCCCAGGATCAGGGTCTTTTCCAATGAGTCAGTTCTTTGCATCAGGTGGTCAAAGTGTTAGAGCTTCAGCTTCAGCATCAGTCTTTCCAACTAATATTCAGGGCTGAATCCTTTGCTGGTTTGATCTCCTTGCTGTCCAAGGGATTCTCAAGAGTCTTCTCCAATACCACAGTTTGAAGGTATCAGTTCTTTGGCATTCAGCCTTTTTTTTATTGTCCAGCTCTGTACATGACTACTGGAAAAACCATAGCTTTGACTAGATGGGCCTTTGTAGGCAAAGTAATGTCTCTGCTTTTTAATACTCTGTCTACGTTGGTCATAGCTTCTTTTCCAAGGAACAAGCGTCTTTTAATTTCATGGCTGCAGTCACCATATTTAGTGATTTTGGAGCCCAAGAAAATAGTCTGTCACTGTTTTCATTATTTCCCCATCTATTTGCTATGAAGTGATGGGACTGGTTGTCACGATCTGGTCCTATCACTGAAGGAAGTAGGAGGTATGATAGGAAAGAGGAGAAAAGAAAGTGGGCAGAAAATGTGGCCTGGCTAGAGAAAAGAGAGGGAGTGTGGAGCAAGAAGAATCTCTCTTATTGTATCATAAAAGACAGAATTTCTTGTTTTTGTTTTGCTTTCTGGATCACATTCCAATAACTGTCCCCTTAGTTCCTCCCTATAATGAAGTTTCAGATAACAAAGTATTTTTGGCACTTACACCTCCTTCAACAAGAGAGAACCTATGCTGGATTTGTTAAAAGCGTGTTCTACCATTTCATAAACAGCTGATCTGAGGACTGAATTTAGTTATTCATAGCATTGCTTTTTTGGATGGTTCCCTGGAGAATGAAGTTTGGGGCAGCAGAAGGCAAGAACTAACGTGATATTTCAGAACTACATTACCAAAACATTCAGCGGGAGTACTCTCTGCATCCATGACTTGATAACAGTTCTGATGGCATCTGCTCTCTGAATGCACATTAAAAAAAACACTTGTTCTGGAAAGAATGTGTGTATATTAACAAATACTAGGTTGAGAACTGGAGCCTGGGTGAGAGTGATGCCATCACACCCGCAAAGAATTTGCAGTTTACATGCGCAGTCTGCAAGTTAAGCGGTTTAATGAGTGGAATGATGAATGCATAATTTTATTATGAGTCATCAATATTAAGATGAAAATCTGATAGATACATACCAGAAAGTGTAGTTATATGTTAGAGATACAAGTGCTAATTATATTTGGGAGTATATAATTTATGCTCTGAATGATACAGAGAGTAACTGCTTTTGCCCTGTTGTGACTATTTTTCTAGGAACAATAGGAAAGTTAGCTTAGAAACTGCTTCCTTCCTGTTATATTCCTGTGAAAGATGACTCACTCTGAAGTCCCAGTTTAGATCCACAAAAGAGGCATTCTCTAGTATAAATGTGAGGTTTTAGGCCTAGAAAGTAGTTAAAAAAAAAACAGTTGATTAAAATCTAATATTTAAAATAGTGTCTGATTTCCAAGACAGAATGAAGTGCCTTTCATTTGTCTATCACACTTTTGATAAAGATTTTCCTTCCCATTGGACAGTTTTAAAAGTTTGGTAATGGAATGAGAATTTCTAAAACTTTGCATTTATAGAATATATTCACACACATCATATTTGATTCTCAGAACAAAGTGACTGGGAGGCAGGGCAAGTATTAGTAGTTCCATTCCATCTGGAAAAACTGAGGATGAGAGAAGTTATAGGATTTCCCCAAGATCACATAGCCTATGTTTTCCAGCTCATAATTCAGCATTACATTTGTTTCATGAACTTTGCGATTTGCTCCTAATATTCCTCCTAGAAATATCTAGAAATTTGAGAACCAGGTGAATTAAAAAAAAAAACTGTATGGAGCTTACCAGCATATATTTTTTTCTCTTCCTATCTGTCAAATATTCATGACTTTTTTGTTGTTGTTGTTAAATCTTTGGTTTTGCAGCTCTTCATGTTTTTAACGTAGAGTTGGTAAACCTTTTTCAAAGATAAACTATAGGTTTTCAGAATTCTTCTGATTACAGATTCAACACAATGTCATTCTATATTAATTATGGCAGCTGTACGGGGCTCTCTAATCTATAGGCTCCAAGCAGAAACCTATCTAGTGAGGTTATGACTTGGATCACTTTCTTGGATTCTTTGATTGTATTTCTGTCTTCATAAAAATTAGGAGAGAAATTCTACAGGGAACCACCCCTTTTGTCAGTAGTTAGCCCTATTAGCAGGTTTCAGAGAGTTATCATTCTGATTGCACGTGGTTGAAATAAGAAGAGGAGGTAGATAATAATATACTATTCATGTTAATTGACTTAGGTGAATTTTTGGAAGAGGAGAAACATCCTCTTCAACATCCCCACTCCCACCACCAAGCACAGAAAAAGATGCCTGAGCCCTTGCCTGGCTGCCCATGAGAGAGCACTGGCGCAGAGAGTTTAGCCAACTTTCCAAAGCCGTCATTCTTTGGCTGAGCCACTGTCTTCGGCAGACAGCTTATTGGGACTGCATTTCCATCCTTCTGAAGCCTGTCAGGAGATTGGACATAAATCAGCTTCAAAATAAAACTTAGAGCCATGACAGTTGTTGGAGTTTTATTTCATTTGGTTTCTCTTACTTCCTGGGGCCTAAGTGCAATCTTTCTGCTTCCTGGAAATATGCATTCTCTATACTAATGTGACACTCCAGCCTCGGGGTATCTACGAGCTATCAAGGAGAAGGTGATTTCTGGTTACTATTATTACTGTTATGACTTATGGTGCTGCAGTAATATGTACCTGCTGCACACTATAGCATTAGGTATGATATCTGTTGCTTTCAATATCAGTTAATTAAAAGACTTCTGTCTTCAAAACGAAAGTCCCTGGTATGCAGAAGTCTCCAAGTTTGGGTAAGAGGATAAGGACTTTATGTTGTCATTTATGTTTATGTGTATATTTTAATAACTCACTAACTGTTGCTAGATTCTTAGGGTGGAAGAAGAAGCATTTAACAAACAAAATGCTTTGTAGCAAGTGTATGAATATTCATGGTAAAAGGTCCTGTTTTGCAAAATGGCAGCAAAATCTCTTCTTTGTAAGTTGGAGAATTTCTAAGTGTTTACAGAATGCTAGACATCTAGGAACATGTTAACAAATATTCCTACATTTCATAATTTACTTAGGGACAGAATCAGCAAAATGGATATAAACATATGTTTTGTGTATTTGTAAAGTTACTTTTGTCAAGGGTATAGGTTAGACATGGTACATGTCTTGTTTAATCCCCCCAAACAAAGCACTGTTTAATTCTGATTATAAAAGTGATACTTGCCCATGATTAAAAAATTGGAGTATGTAGAAAATATATACAAAAGTCTCCTGAGATGCTATAGTCCACAGGTAACTTATATTAATATGTATTATCAAAATTTTAAAAACTGGAATTATATTGCATATGTGGTTTTATAGGTTAATTTTATCCTTAATGTTATAACATGTTTTTCATGTTATTTTATTTTTAAAAATCTTCAAAATTTTTAATGGTTGCGTAATATTTTATCATATGAACCTTCCCAAAATTATTTAAGAAAGCCATTGTTGAACACCCAGGTGATTTTTATTTTCCATTAGCACACTGCTCTGGTGAAGGTCTTTTTACATAAGTCTTTGTCTACATCTCTGATTATATTTATTTAAGGTAGAGTTTCATATCTGGATCACTGGTCTGAAATGTGTGACTATTCCAAAGGCTCTTGGTAAGTATTTCGAAGCTTCTTTCTTGAAGGGCTGTACCATTTCCAAATCCCACCAGTGTGGTCTGACCTGCCTAGGGCAGGGTATTCATTGTGGTGGGAAAAGAATGCCTTGTCCCTCTCTTTCACGCATAGAGGTTTATTTCACTTTCTTTTTGCTTTGGGGATTGAAGGGAAGTCAAGAGTCATAGGACAAGAGGGGAGAGGAAGGCAAATGAAGACGGTTACTAATGTTGGAATTTTTGTTTTGGTTTCTTGAAATGGAAATGTCTTTATTTCCCTTGTGGAAGGAGGGAAGTAAAGACTGGCTATAGAGACTGGGGCTCGCATTCACCATTCACAGTGTTCCTATGGCTCAGAGCAGTCTCTCTCCCCAACCATCCTTTGAAACCTGAGATATGCCTACTCTCAGAGGATTCTGTTGTATGCCAAGGATTCATAAATCCACAAGTTAAATATGTTGTGTCTTTCTGGAAAACCAATTTGCTTAATGATTTTGGGAGCAGGAGTTTTGCATTTTTGTGTTTTGCAATGTTTTTATCGCATACATAAACCGCTAGAATTGCTTTCCTAACATCATTAAACCTGAGACTTGTCCAGATAAGCTCAACAGAACATTTTTATGAACTAGAAATCACTGGAAGTTTGGAACATTTTTTCTCTTCAAAGAATTCTTATGGCTTTCGTCAAAATGGATAAGAACATGTCTTCAGTGAGACCTAGTGATGCTAATACGAAGGGTGGGGAAAATTTCCTGACAAGTTAGAAGAGACCTGTGTCGCTTGTTTTATAAAGAAGTTTGTAATCTTTCTAAGATTTGGTGATTTTTATATGTCACACACTCAGAAATTGCCCACACACAAGTCAGATCAACATCTTGTCAGAATTGCACTCAAATGTTAATTTGCACAGGAGTCTATATTTTAATTCCTGCTAGTGAAGTAACTCCAATTGTGTGTGTGTGTGAGAGAGAGAGAGAGGGAGGGAGACAGAGAGACAGAGTGAGAGAGAGAGACTTCAACTGCATTTTTATTTTGTCTTTTTAAACTATCCTAATTCTAAAATTATGTTTTCAGCTGGATCAAATGTTAATTTGCACAGGAGTCTATATTTTAATTCCTGCTAGTGAAGTAACTCCAATTGTGTGTGTGTGTGAGAGAGAGAGAGAGGGAGGGAGACAGAGAGACAGAGTGAGAGAGAGAGACTTCAACTGCATTTTTATTTTGTCTTTTTAAACTATCCTAATTCTAAAATTATGTTTTCAGCTGGGATCACTGACTGGTAGTGAAAACAATATGCTCTTTTGAAGTGAGTTTGAAATATCAGAAAATGTGCAAGCAATGAAGGAAATGTAGAATAATCTGAAATCATCGAAACGTGTCAGAACTGACATTCCCAAAACTTGCCACAAAGCACTTGGTAGCAACAAACTTGATAGTGTGACTCAATTATGTCTAGTAAATATGTAATGAGAAGCAGTCAATCAAAAACCTGCTAAGTGTCCCCCAATATTTTTTTAATTATAGGTTTGTTATTGCTGCTAAGTTATGGAGATGGAAAATTAACATTACAAAATGGAAAAATACTGGATAAGGATTCCACAAAGCCATCACTTTTGCAGGGAAATTTGAAAACTAATCATACAGGTTTTGAAGAAAAAATCCCCAGAATTTTATCAACCAAAAAGAAAAAATCTTAAGTAGATTTACAATAATGCATTGCATTATAAAAGACAAGCAAGTTGGTCAAAACAGCTTGACATAATCTTTAAGTTCAAAATGTTATCTTTTCCATTTCTTTTGGAGGACGAAGCTCATGGAATAGAAGATGATTTGGTGAAATCTTAACTATGAACATGGCCAGATGGTGATTTTGTGAAAATTAGAAAAAAACTACCTCTTCATTAAAATGTTTATGAACCACCTCCTAAGAAATTGTCCCAAAAAGTAGGAAAAAATTCTGATATCTAGGAAATAAATTATGGCCCCAGAATTACAGAGCAGAAGATTTGCATGACTACACACAGTGGTTTTGCATGTCTGAACCAGGAAGAGGTAGCATAGGCAAAAATAATGCTGCTGAATTTGTTTTAAGAAGGCTGCAATTAACCCTACTCTTTTCTTCATAGTTTCATGATAGCTTGGATGTTCATAATTTTGACACATTTGATAATTCATGATTACATAGTCACATTATATACACACACACACACATATATATATATATACTACTACTACTACTATTAAGTCACTAGGATTTTCCAGGCAAGAGTACTGGAGTGGGGTGCCATTGCCTTCTCCAATATATATACATATATATATATATATAGCCTTCTCCAATATATATATACATACATATATATATACATACATACATATATATATATACATACATACATATATATATATATACATACATACATATAGATAGATAGAGAGAGAGAGAGAAAGAAAGCCCACTAAACACATGATATTTCAACTAAACTATTTTATTGGGTATTGAAGTGTCTGGGCTGGTCACTGTAAACATGGAAAGTGAAGTATAAGATATATTTCAAGGTACAGGATGAAAATATATTAATAAAGAGGCTGAAAACATAAGAGACATGGGGATTTAATGCAAAAAATCAAACAGGTAAAAACAGGTGTTACAGAGGCAGAAGAAGGAAAATTTGATAAAGAGGTATCTTTTAAAAGATACCAAGAAATTGCTTTTTGTGATAAGAAGAAAGATCTGAAATCCGTTGGTTTCAGGGGGAACTCACATCATTTTCTCATCACTGTCTTAAAATAGCAGTACCCAACAGATCTTTGTTCGCTATGTGAATATTTACTGAATGAAACAAACAAGCAATGCAGGCAGAAGAAGAGAAGACTTCGGAAACACTGATACTTCATCCACATTCACCTCGCACAGTCACACACAAACTGGATAGGGACAGGCTGACCGCAGCCAGGTGGTGAAAATGCTCTGTGAGGTCACCAGAAGCAGAATGGTCACAGTGAGAGAGGGGTGCTGATAAAAACCTGAGACAGAGAGGTACAGAACAGCACAAGCATTCCAGAGGACCCCTTCTCAGGGAACAGAAGAGCAAGTATTTTAAATCTCATATTATAGAGGACGAGGAAGGGGATAAGTTAATGAGAAATATAGCATCTTGGTTGTGGGAACAGTGTTCCAGTGGGAGAACAGTGTTTAAGAGTAGTGGGTATGGGGAAAGGAAACATATTCTGATGTAATGAAATAGTGCAAGAGAATTTCCAAGCTAACAAACAAACAAACAAAAAACCCCACCACTTGGCACAACCATGATTAAACTGTCAAAACTAGGAAAAAGAAAAAAGAAGAAAAAATAATATAAAGTAAATAAGATGAAGTAGAAAGGAAGACATAAATTAAAAACACTTTGATTTTATAATTTGCAAATAGAATTTTCCCTTTAAAAGACTGAGACTATCAAATTGGGTTGAGAACAAATTTAACTCATGTATATGTTATACCATTGATAGAAAAATAAAGTCAAAGTGATAAAGACTGAAAATGAAGACATAGAAAAAAGATACCAAGAAAATACAGGATAAAGAAAAGCAAAGTTTGCAATATTAATGAAAGTCAATATATTTAAACTTAAAAGTACCACAGAGGATAAAAATAAGCATTATGTAACAGTAAAATTGATAATTTCTGAAATAGCTATAATAGTTATAAGCCTATATTCACTTTCCCATCAATTAAAAAATAAATTAGTAAATACATAAAGCAAAAACTACTAGAAATCAGAAAAGAACTTTTAAATATTATAATAGGTGACATTATTTTAAGCCAGTGATATTGCTAAGAATTTGACAAAATAAACATACAAAAAATAAGCAAAATCATTAGATGAGCAGCATCACACATCAGTAAGTATTTTAAAAAGGCTTCTGTCTTTGAAATAGAGGATTAAATTTAAAATAATAACAACAATGATAGCAATAATAACAAGGTACTTAGCTACACAGAAAACCTTATACATGTTTAAAAATTAGATTTTTTATGAGCCACATTTTTCTATCACTTACAAATAAAATTAGAAATAAATAATACACTGATGATAAAATGAAAAAACCAACCAAGAGCAGTCTTGAATTATCACTGGATCAAGGGAGAGTGAGATGAAAATGGTTACTGTGTAGAGTACCAAGGACTCTAGATGCCATACCCTACTACTCTAAAGATACACAGCTTTAAACGTCTTTACTATTAAAGAAGAACAATGAAACAGTAAAGCAAATTGTATGCATCTGAAGAGACTAGAAAGGCAAGTTTTAAAAAGCAAGAGGCAGAAATTAAAGATAAAAGCAGAAATTAATGAGATGGAAAATAAGAAATGGATGAAGGCTAAATTCAAAACCTTAAATATCTAGTGGGATAGATTTTTCTGTTATGAGATGATTAAGGAGAACAAAGTAAATGAAGATGTGTAAGATATAAGGGAGGATAAAGATATAACTATAAATATATAAGATTGAAATAAAGGAAATAAAATATTTGAAAACAAATGAAATGGATGTGGTGATGGTGGCTTTGTCATTGTGTCCACCTCTTGCAGTCCTGTGGACTGTAGCCTGTCAGGCTCCTCTGTCCATGGAATTCTCCAGGCAAGAATATTGGAGTGGGTTACATTCCCTTCTCCAGGGGATCTTCCCGACCCAGGGATTGAACCCAGGTCGCCCGCGTTGCAGGCTGATGATTTACCAACTGAGTTATGAGGGAAGCCCAATGAAATGGGTGATTTGCTATCAAATATAAGTTGGCTCAAATATAAGCTGACTCAAAAATAAAACAAAAAATTTGATAAAGCAATCATCATAGAAGGAATCAGACCAGAGATTAGATATCTAGGTATGTAGAAAGCCCAGAAACACATGTTTATTGCTGAAATTTTATCTCAACCTTAAAGAACAGGTCATTCTAAAGTGGTTTCTAATCCAGATCATAGGAGAATGAGTAAATCATTTGATTTGATTTTAAAAGGTCAATATAATTTAATACCAAACCAGGATAAAGCTATTTCTTTCTTTCTTTTTTTTTTTTTCTTTTAAAGCTATTTCTGGGGAAAAAAAGGGAAACAAAAACTATGCAAAGAGGGAGTGAATGATCAGGGATCATTAATGAACATGATTCAAGACTCTAAAGAAAATATTAGAAAGTAAAATACAGCAAGGTATCAAAATATATCATGACAAATTCGGCTTTATTCAAGAAATGCAACATACCATCAATCTATTAACATAAGCCTAGACAAATTCAAGGAAAACAAGCCATATGATCTTATTGAAAGATGTGGAAAGACATTTGATAAAAGTAATCAGCCAGTCAGTAAAATTCTAAGTAAAATGGGAAAAGAAGAAAACTACTTAAATATAAAAAGACTATCAAAATCTAACCATAGATATCCTAAATGTGAAACTCAAGACATTTCAAGTAAAATAAGGAGTTAGGGATTCTCAATTTAAAATTCTTGATATATGAAGTCGTTCCTGTGTGACTTCTGCCTACTTCTTTTAGTTTCATTTCCTATCCTTAATTTACAGAGCAGTCATCACCATCCACATCTGCATCTAGTCTCTCCCGAAGGGATATTGTTTCATACTTCCTTGCTTTTTCTCAGACTGCCTTCTTTTTGCCTTGGTGCCTGCTTATCCCTATCCTCTCATCTTCATCTGAGCAAGTCCTCATGCTTAGACTCAGCTCCCACCCTCCCACACATGCCCTTGTATTTCTCCAGTGTTGCTCTGGAGAAATGCTGCTTGAGCACAAAAATGGGGTCCTGTTTTCTTCTGTTCAGCCATTGTCTACCACTGTGCCCGACACAGAGAATGCATGTAATAAAAGTTAACGGAATTAATGTATGAAGAGATGAACAAATCCATGAACACTATGACTGCTGCAGCCTTGCTTCCTTTGGTTTTATTCTTCCTAGTAACAGTGATGGTGTGACTTCCTGCTGAGAGGCTCGCTCATGTTGATGACTAAACTTGTCTCTTGGTGTATAGATGAATTCTCTTGTTTTATGACCCATATGCATACTTGGCAAATGACGCCGTTAATGCATTTTACTTGCCTTCTGCTTCATGAAGTGCCATTTGTGTCTATATTTGCTAAGTTTTTTTTGCCTGCTTCTTTGTTTTCACCACTGCGTGCTGACAGTTTGAGGGGGTGAGGGTTAGGGCAGAAATGTTTCAGAAGCTCTGCTAAGTGACCCAGAATAACTCTTTACCTTGCAGATGGTGTTTCACATAAATTCTCTAGTGTCCTGCTGGGCTGCTTTTCTTGGCTAACAACTCATTGGACATTTTGACAACGGTTGCTTGTAGAGTAGGCATCTTAGCGCTTTAACTACATCCCTAAGGCTGTGTAGGGGGAAACTGACCCTGAATGGATTCAGAAGAGTTCAGTGAGCCTGATTTTTCAGCTGCTGGAATTTGCCACTTCTTGTAATTTCTTTGGTCTCCCATTCTAGCTTCTGCCATCTGCCTTTGTAACGTAGCACAGGTGTGCAAGATTTTCCTGTTCTCCTATAAACATGGCTTTGCCATCCCCTTTATCTGGTCATTAGTTATCAAATTGTTGATGATTTGACTGACCATTCCTCAAAACATCTGCTCCAGATGCTACTTCTCCAAGGGGAATGAGAAATAGCTAATGTGCTTTGTAGTCATTAACTTGGGTTTAATTGCTTTCTCCTAATTCAACATGCACAAATTTTAATAATTTATTTAATTTACTCAATTGTCCAGTTTATTTGGGTGTGTAAAATGTACCATATGGAAATCTACATCATATTCCTCTAACTATAAAACTCATTTCAAGTATCATGTTTTCTGGGAAGTCTTGCCTGACTCCATCTAGCATAAGTCAGAATTGCCTCTTCTACTTATGTCAGTATTTTAAACGTGACCTATTTTATTATAGTTACTTGTATCTCATTTACTAAGCAGTGAAGCTGGGTTGGATATGTCTTTTTATTTTGTAACCTCATTTATTAGTACAATTAGCAAGTGCTTAGAAATTAGCACATGTTAAGTAAAGGCATATAGCCTGACCAACCAGCTTCAATAGTTGAACTCTTCGTAACTATCCTTGTGTGTCCTTAAAAAATACAGAAAACCAGTGGGAGGGAATATCTTGATAAGAAACTTCCAGTAATCCTTTAGAAGCTTGGTTTAGAGGCAAAGACACTGGATATGTAGTTGGAAAATCTAGGTTTCATGGCTACCATTTTTGATCTATGTCTCCTTTGGGAAAGTCATGTACATTCAACTTTCCCATCCGTAACATGGAAATACTAATATGTTATGGCCACCTTGTACAGGTTTTGTGAGAACTGAGTAAAAGGACATTTGATAAAACTTCAAGCAATATGCAGAAGAAAGCTGTTGAAGGTGCTTCTGCTTATTTTGACATATTCAATGCACTTACATAGGTCATATGATATTTTAATGTTTTACACTTAAATACTATTTTAAAAAATGATGTATCACACAAGGAGTATTCAGACTTCAAAGGAGATGACGAGAGTGATCTTGCCTTTTGGGCCTAACCAAGGCCTTAGAAATGCCCAAAGATGAAAATATGGCAGGCTATAAAAAGTGAAACACAAATAAACAGTTGCAGCATCCTTCTGCAAAACTAGTTGCTGACTCTCTCTTTATCTTTTATCTGAGACTAAATGGAATTCCTTATATTCACATACACAGGAGGCAGCTGACCAAATCAGGCTACCTATATAAGACATTTGTTGAGTAATTCCAAGGGAATTTCACACCCTTGCCCTCCTTGATCAGGGAAGGCAATGGCACCCCACCCCAGTACTCTTGCCTGGAAAATCCAATGGACGGAGGAGCCTGGTGGGCTGCAGTCCATGGGGTCGCTAACAGTCGGACAGACTGAGCGACTTCACTTTCACTTTTCTCTTTCATGCATTGGAGAAGGAAATGGCAACCCACTCCAGTATTCTTGCCTGGAGAATCCCAGGGATGGGGGAGCCTGGTGGGCTGCCGTCTATGGGGTCACACAGAGTTGGACACGACTGAAGTGACTTAGCAGCAGCAGCAGTAGCAGCCCTCCTTGATATGAGGTCACAAAATTCACTTGGCTTCAAACAGACCCATGTGGCTACTGGGAGATTGCTTCAGTGTCCTCCATCTGTATATTCTGCCCAGTTTGATGGATGCCTGCTGGCCTTTCATTTGTTAAGTGATGGCTTACTAATCGAGCCCTGTTTCTCTGAGAGGGCCTAGAATGACTTATAAAACTTCAAATTTTACTTTCATTTGGAAGTCTCACAATCACTACCCTCTCTTTGCTAATTCCTTCAAAATCATTCAATTGCTATTACCACTGCTCTTTTGTGGGGGTAATAAAAAACTACTTAGAGACTGAATTACCCATCTCTACTCTGGAAAATATGGTACACAGGGTCTGTATCTGGTCTCTGAACTTCTTTCTTCATCACCTAGAACAGACATTTTTGTCTATGACCTTATATTAGTTTTATGCCAACTGGTGGGATTCCCAGGTGGTAAAGAACCCACCTGCCAATGTAGGAACCTTAAGAGATGCAGGTTCGATCCCTAAGTTAGGAAGATCCCCATGGAGATGTGCATGGCAATCCATTCCAGTATTCTTCCTGGAGAATCCTATGGACAGAGAAGCCTGGCAGCTGCAGTCCATAGGGTCCCACAGAGTCGGACATGACTGTAGTGACTTAGCACACACATGCATGCCAACTAGCTGCACTTATCAAAGTATGAGGGACTAATTTATTTCTTTTATCTTAAAAAAAAAAAAGATTCAAGATCTATTTCACTTCCTTTGATCTCATCTCCTTATTGCCATTTTAAAATCATTGTTGCTTGGTGTTTTAAAACCAACATACTAAAAACTGAATATTATAAAACAATACAGACCAGTTCTTTGAAAACGGGCAGACAGAATAGACTGAAGGGCTGAAACAAAAATGCAGTAAAGATGAGTTCAAAGAAAGATTTATAAAAATGTTGCAGATTTCTTCAGTAAATTCTTTGAGATGTCATTGATTCAAACATTACTCACCTAGGTCACAAGATTTCATTCTACTGAACATCACTTGCTATGAACCTAGGTTAGCATTTATTTTTAAGGATCACTTTCTGGTCTTGTTTCTTGTCTGAAAAGCTGTGCTGGCTTATATTCCAGGACAATAAAATAGTTGCCTGCTGCAGGTGATGGGATACTAGCTCAATTAACGAAACTAATAGAAGTCTGGAAACATGCTTGAGATTAAATGGTAGATTATAGGCCTGTGATCCTCACGTTTGATGGAGAAAACCATCATACAATTTACATTTCCAGAACCCTAGAGTTGATATAGAATTTGGCCTAAGAATGCTTGCCTTTGAATCTGAGTTTTGCCATTTGCTCTTATGCAAATCAGGGAAAACGCTTTAATTTCCACCTGTTTCAGTTTTCTCATCAGTTGTGGCTGTTCAATGATCCTCACGTTTGATGGAGAAAACCATCATACAATTTACATTTCCAGAACCCTAGAGTTGATATAGAATTTGGCCTAAGAATGCTTGCCTTTGAATCTGAGTTTTGCCATTTGCTCTTATGCAAATCAGGGAAAACGCTTTAATTTCCACCTGTTTCAGTTTTCTCATCAGTTGTGGCTGTTCAGTCACTAAGTTGTGTCTGACTCTTCGTGACCCCATGTACTGCAGCTTGCCAGGCTCCTCGGTTCTCCACTATCTCCTGGAGTTTGCTCAAATTCATATCCATTGAGTCAGTGATGCTATCTAACCATCTCATTCTCTGCTGCCCTCTTCTCCTTTTACCTTCAGTCTTTCCCAGCATCAGGGCCTTCTCCAACGAGTCAGCTTTTTGCATCAGATAGCCAGCATAATGGAACTTCAGCTTCATCATTTAAATGGGACTTATAACATCTACCTCACAGGGATGTCATTAGGTTAAGGTATTTGAAAGTTTTATTTTTTAACACTCTAAAGCATCATACAAATGCTAGCTAGTTAGCATTATGGTTATTGCTTATCAAGAGCAAATCCCGTCAAAAAATCTAATCTCATTTAGAGCAGGAGGACAATTTTACTTCCTGTAGATGTCATTTCCCTTGATCTTGGCAATGTTTCTAAATGGAGATTTATTGCACAATATCAACCCTTATGGGAATATGACTGAGAGCTCATACAGTTCCTTAGTGTGTTTCTAACACCTGGTTGGAAACATAATCTGAGAATGGTCCTTAAAAATAAATGGTGGTCCAGAGAGGTAGGTGACAAGTGATGTTCAATGGAAAGAAGTCTTAGAACCAGGGTAACTCACCAAGGTTAAGTTTCAGTCAATGACACACAAACAGTTCAGTGAGACTAAGTTATTTAAGTATTCCAGTGACAAGGTTGTATGAACTGGGTTCTGCTACTTTCATAAAAGATAAATTCAGAATTCAGAGTGACCTTGGTGGTTTAGAAAAGAGATTGGAAAAAGACTCAATAACGTTTTGTCCAACTAGGAGCAGAGGTAGACACAGGATGGGAAGAAGGCCCAGATGTGCCCATATTTATGGGGAAAAGACCAGGCTATGTGTAAGGAAGCAGAAAGAGAGAGTGAGGTTCTTGGTTGTTACAGATTGCTGTGAGTCAGCAATGCGGCACTGCAGTGAGAAAGAGAGCTGAGTGCTGCAGGGCAAGGCAGGAAGGTGGCATGGAGCAAAAGCCGAGGGTGCAGCTCTTCTTAGAGGGAGAACTGGGCAGGCCACATCGGATGGTTCATTCGGGGAGCCTTTTGGTCTTCTCAACTCAGAATTCTGCCTCTGATTAAATACCTGAAAATATTTGTTTAGGATACCTACCCTGATTACTTCTGCAGAGAGTTAAGAGGGGTGCTAGAGGGATGAATTACACATGGGAGAGTGCAGTTATCTGAAAGGTGAATGCTATACCACCACTCCTTCCAACCATCTTACCCTTTTATTAAAAAATTATTTGTGATTTATTTAGAAATTGGCCAAATATTTTAGGGCACCCTAATTTTCAGCCTCTATCATCTCTTGTATAAAGAATTTCCTAAGTTTACATTCATTAGGGTACTGTGCATAAGAGACCGGCTGTTTTGTCTAAACTCACTTCCTTCCCAGATAGGCCCACTGCCTTTTGTCTTCCTGCCGAACTGCTTCTCATCCTTCAGGTCTCAGCTCAAGCCCTGCTCCTGGGTGAAGCCTTTTTTGACCTTCCTGGGAAGAGTTACTTCCTTTGTGCTTGCCTCTGCCGCATCTTGTACATTCCCTTGTTAGAGGTTCATTAATCACAGTGGATAGACTTAGGATGTGAGCTTCCTGAAGGCATGGATAAAATCTTATTTATCTTTGTATTTTCATCACCCAGAAAGGTACCTGGCACATGGTATGTGCTCAATAAATATTTATTAAATGACTAAATGAAGGAGTGAATGAAGGTAAGTATATAAGGACAAGATTTATTGTGGATAGGTTAAAAAAAAAAAGCCTGGCATTTAACTCAAAAACGAACCTCCAGATTTGTGCATTCCCTAGTGTGTACCACACAGGTACACAGGGTACTATATTTTCAGCTGAATTTTAAGAGTTTCCCGTGAACTATAAGGAAGAAGTCTTTGCTAGTAACAACTAGGCATATCCTTTCCTCCCTTCACCTACAGGGGAGGAGCTAGACAGTCCCTCTCAACCTTAAGATCCTTTGTTATCTCATGCTAAGCCCCAGCACTTACTTTTCTTTTGCTTGGATCAGTGTGCTGAGGGTGCATGATGGAGACAGAATCAGCCTGAAGGGCACAATTCCACCTTGAGCAACCTGCAAGAAGCTTCCTCTGTTGAAATGGTCTAAAAGTTGAACAAGTAATGAAATTTTCATATTGTCACATATTTACAGTGGAGATGATTGTGAAGCCAGCACTTGTATGTTTGAAGGCTACAATGCACAAATGTGTCCTTTTGATTCTGTAAGTCTCTTTTCTCATGGCAAGTTTGATGAGAGGGAAACAGAAAAAATCTTTACCATATCATTGTCTCCTCATCTTCTGTTTCTGTCCTTTGAATGAAGCATGTGATGCCTGTTGAGGATTTTAATGATCTGTTCCCAACACGGAAGCTGCTGATCTCTGAGATGTGACTCCCTCCATCCACCGCCATTTTTGTTTCAGAAGCAAACAGAGCAACAGAAAACTGCATCGTTTGCCTAATGGCTTGTGTTAAAAACAACAGCACAAAGTCTCCCTCTTTCCCTCCAGCTTGTTTTTAATATTAATCTTTCCATGAGTACATTCAGCTGTCTTTAATGTTGTCAACATGTTCCTAACAGGCTGACTGGGGTGTTAGCAAACATCAGCAGCAGGAAATCTCTAACCCCTGACAGTTAGAGAAAACTCCCCTCCAAGCAGTGAGTTTAAAAAGCACATATTAGTTACTTTTTTAAAAAAGCCTTAGACTCTCCACAAGTTTATTAATGTTATGATTTAATTGTGTATCTAAAAATGTCATGATTTTTACAGTGCCTCATCGTTTTATTAGTCCTTTGGTTAACAAATGAATTATGGATATTTCAATTTACAGCTGAATTCTTAACAGTCTAGAAGATATCAGTCACAGATATCAAGCTCCCAGTGAGGGATCTGGTAGTGGTGAGAGCGTGAGCTTGGGAGCCAGGCTTACCTATATTTGAATTGAGCTCTG
Organism: Oreotragus oreotragus; assembly: GCA_006410675.1. Taxonomy (NCBI): domain Eukaryota; kingdom Metazoa; phylum Chordata; class Mammalia; order Artiodactyla; family Bovidae; genus Oreotragus; species Oreotragus oreotragus. The sequence continues at coordinate 43,331 of SJYX01019485.1, forward strand.
CCATGTTCACTTTGCTGATAAAGGTCTGTATAGTCAAAACTATGTTTTTTCCAGTAGTCATGCATGGATGTGAGAGCTGAGCCATAAAGAAGACTGAGCACCAAAGAATTATTGCTTTTTCCCCCTCTATTTTGATTAATTAACTTTTTAAATTGGAGGCTAATTACTTCAAAATATTGTAATGGGTGGTTTTTTCCATACATTGACACGAATCGTAGTGCTGAAGAAGATAGACTCTTGAGAGTCCCTTGGATTGCAAGGAGATCAAACTAGTCAATCCTAAAGGAAATCAACCCTGAATATTCTTTAGAAAGACTGATGCTGAAGTTCCAGCACTTTTCCTGATGTGAAGAGCCAACTCATTGGAAAAGACCCTGATGCTGGGAAAGATTGAGGGCAATAGGAGAACGGGGCAACAGAGGATGAGATGGTTGGATGGCATCACCAACTTGATGGACATGAGTTTGAGCAAACTTCAGGAGACAGTGAAGGACAGGGAAGTGTGGCGTGCTGCCAAGGCCATGGGGTTGCAAAGAGCTAGACACGACTTAGGGACTGAACACCAATAACTGCAGTGTTCTAGCTTTTGCGACTGGGGAAGAAACTGCTTTGTGCCTCAGCTTCCCCATTTATGAAATAAGGTTGACGTTATCTCCTTTGTGACTTCCCTGGTGGCTCAGACGGTAAAACGTCTGTCTACAATGCAGGAGACCCAGGTTCGAGCCCTGGGTTGGGAAGATCCCCTGGAGAAGGAAATGGCAATCCACTCCAGTACTATTGCCTGGAAAATCCCATGGACAGAGGAGCCTGGTAGGCTACAGTCTATGGGGTCGCAAAGAGTCGGACACGACTGGGCGACTTCACTTATCTCCTTTGTAGAGTTATTGTCAAAATTAAATGTCACTACAAGTAAGGCTCAGTAAAATTTTAGAATCACGGTAAATTCTCGGTAAATGATGACGATGAAGGAATTGAGAATAAAATTTTTAACTGGTAGGGTTGATCCTGACCAGCACATTCCTTGATTGGTGAACTCAAATCCTTATGCATAAAAACAAATTCCGCCTCTGAGGATGGGAACTATTGCAGTCTTTCACAGTGTTAATTTTCAAATTTCTTGAAAAGCAAAAAACAGCTGAAAGCTTCACTGTTTAGGCTTTCTAGTAACAGCATTGAGGATAGAAAGCCCATTCTATGTAAATCTAGACAATGTATTTATCATTTATTTTCTGAATGTCTAAATATGTGTCTTGGGCCTTTATTTTATGTAAATACTCGGGTGATAATTAAATTGCAGGAATATCCACAGCCATTTGTGTTTGGGTGACCTTCTCTTAGTCTTGAATACCATGCCAACACATTTTCTGACAAATAATTATATTTGAGAGAAATTTACAAAAAACGATACAGAGGATCAGTAAAAATTAAGAAATGGTGTTGCTATTTTAAGGTAATTAATATTTTAGGTTCCTTGGCAGTAAAAATAGGACTTCACCAGATGGCAGATGTGATTTTGGTTACTAATGTCATGCTATATTTTGAATGAAGAGATGTCAGGGAGAGGAGTTGTTGAGAGCAGCTTTTGCAAATCAAACCAAGGCATGCAATATGGGGCTCGGAAATGGAGGAGGAAATGCGTAAACAAGGGAGGTATTTTTATTGCATGAGCACATGAACTTGGTTTTCTTGAGAAAAACCTGACTTTTTCACATGAAATTGGACACATGAATGTGGTGGGATTCTGTGTCAGGTGTATGAGTTTGAAATGGAGCAATGCAAAGACAGTAACATTCCTGATATCTCAGAGTAGGGGTCTTCAAGGTGCTTATGAGAACGCCTCCTTGAGGAGCCTTCCAGGGACCGGAGGGAGGTATGGGACAGCAGTCCTCCTCTGTCCCGGGCTTCACCGTGTTCTTCTTGTATCACTCAGAAAAGGCCCTAGGGAAACAAGAGCATCTCCCAGATAGCTTAGAACCTGTTGGAGATAGTGGCATTTAGCTGCCATTGACAGATAGGAGTCAAGACTAGAGCAAGGCCACCATCTCTTAACTATGACAGCTGGTGGCAGTTGGACCTGAGCCTGAGGTTTTTCTCAATTTGATATTCTTAATCCTTTCCACATTGCCTTGTGGGGGCACTGGTGAACCAAATGGCTGAACCATGAAAAGGCCTCAGAGATAACAACAGCTGATATTTATTGAATGCCTACTACATGTCATAATCCTTACATGTACAGTCTCTGCTCTCTTGTAAAGCCCTGAAGATAGATATTGTCTCCATTGTCTCCATTGGAACCAAAGGGAACTGAGGATCATAGTGGTTGAGTAACTAGCTTGGAGTTGCACTGAGCTATCATTTAAGCTCAATTCTTTCTAGAGCCAAAGCCCAGGCTCTTCCCATGATATGGCATAGTTCTTTAGGGCATGCCTATATCTTCTGGCCTGTTCTCATTTTCCTTAGCATCAAAGTGAAGATGAGAGGAAATATACACAGTGAAGTGAAGTCGCTCAGTCGTGTCCGACTCTTTGCGACCCCATAGACTGTAGCCTACCAGGCTCCTCTGTCCATGGGATTTTCCGGGCAATAGTACTGGAGTGGATTGCCATTTCCTTCTCCAGGGGATCTTCCCAACCCAGGGCTCGAACCTGGGTCTCTTGTATTGTAGACAGATGCTTTACCGTCTGAGCCACCAGGGAAGTCCTTAGTTACGTGATAAGATTATGAGCTTCCCTGGTGGCTCAGTGGTAAAGAATCTGCTTGCTAATGCAGGGGATGCAGGTTTGATCCCTGGTCTGGGAAGATACTCTGGAGAAGGAAGTGGTAACCCACTCCAATATTCTTGTCTGGAGAACCCTATGGGAAGAGGAGCTTGGCAGGCTACCGTCTCAAAGAATCGGACATGACTTAGTGACTGAACAACAACAGGAATAAGATTATACTTCCAGATGTTAGTGTGGCCCTAAAACATGAAGAACGTGTTATTGTTTTCTCTTGTTTTGTCATGGTGAAGCAGGGTACTATGGGGAAAGGAGACTAATTGGGAAGTTAGGCCATGAAGATTTTAGTCCAGGTTGCACCACCACAAAGATGTGGCCTTGGATAAATCATTTAACCCTCCATCCCCACCCCATGTGCCCCAGTGACTTCAAATAAAAATGAGTCAACCAAATTACTATACCTCTATATTTTCTCCCAGGTCTAGTACTCAATGGTTTTTAAAAGACCTCAAAACCCTTCATCTATATTTTTTCCCAGGTCTAATACTCAATGGTTTTTAAAAGACCTCAAAACCCTTCATCTATATTTTTTCCCAGGTCTAATACTCAATGGTTTTTAAAAGACCTCAAAACCCGTCACTAGCATAAACCTGTACCCTCTACCAAGCACCCTATTTTCATGTGAAATTAGAGTACACACAGAGCAGACACTTATTTCAGATCCATTTTGAGTACAAATAGACTGTTGCCCTCCTAATTGAGTCCTCAACATTGCTACAAGTAGATTCAGGATCACACTTTCCAAATAATTACCAAAATTCATGAACATAATTAACTTAGGCATTTGGAGGCATAATACAATGCTTGAAAATATAATCTGATGCCAGAAATATTTACTGAAGATTTATTTATTTCCCCAATCAGCTGAGGCATGAGAGAGAAAGAGAAGCTACTTTCCTGATTTTCTGTGCTCTGTGGGTATATTTTTGGAATTCTCCCTAGCTTTATTATTTGCTTTCTAGATTGATTAATTCTGTTGAGAAAATTAAGTAAGCAAATGCTAGTGAAAGAATTAAAAACTCTAAAATGCCAGTGTTAACATATGTTATCATGAGGAGACTCTTGGTAGCTGCTGATTTGTTGACTACCTTCTAGGTTCAGATTTTCTATACATATCATGATCACTCTTCACAGTGACCTTTTAAGGTAGGCATTTCCATCTTTTTAAAAAGAAAATTAGCTTTATTGAGATATTATTCACACTGTCATCTTCTTTTTAGCAACAAGGATTGAAACTCTTACGCAATTTATGTCATATGCTCAAAGGAACCTCTTGTTTATGGTAAAAGCACTACACAAGCCCAGATCTATTTACCTAAAGGATTGCGTGTTGTCCATTAGGTTCCCTTTGAAGGAGATAACTTGACCACTGGAGGATGAGAAGGAATGTGAGATCAGTGATCTAGTTTACTCTGAGCCTACAGAGAGTGGGTCTTTTCCTGCTGGAGCATGAGGATTTGTGATGGGCTGTGGAGGGACATGGCTTCCAGCTGTACACTGGTGCTCTGCAAGCATTTCCCTTAAATTCTGTACTTGTATTTTCTATTTTCTTTTGCTCATTGTCCACTGTTACTAAATCTTACAACCACCAACATTTAGAGATTATCTGGTTCAATCCTCAATTTTACAAATGAGACGATGAACACTCAAGTAGAAGAAGTAAATTACTCAAGGTCACATGTTCATCTGAGGTTGACTTGAGATAGAATCCAGACAGTCATATTTAAATGCCATATTCTCTTTCTTACTTCTTTCATCCACTTTAACCCTTGATCTGCTTGGGTGACAGTAGGTAGACTCAGACTTTGAAGCAGTTTGGTAATACCTAATTTTATCACCGCCAGGTAACAGAACAAGTGTGGGTCACAAATAAAATTTTTGAAGAAATTATCTATATATATGTATGGAAAAATCAGTTGTATTATGTTTTGTCTTGGAGAAGGCAATGGCACCCCACTCCAGTACTCTTGCCTGGAAACTCCCATGGACGGAGGAGCCTGGTAGGCTATAGTCCATGGGGTCGCTGAGTCAGACACGACTGAGCGACTTCACTTTCACTTTTCACTTTCATGCATTGGAGAAGGAAATGGCAACCCACTCCAGTGTTCTTGCCTGGAGAATCCCAGGAGTGGCGGAGCCCAATGGGCTGCCGTCTATGGGGTCACACAGAGTCGGACACGACTGAAGCGACTTAGCAGCAGCAGCAGCAGCANACTTTCATGCATTGGAGAAGGAAATGGCAACCCACTCCAGTGTTCTTGCCTGGAGAATCCCAGGAGTGGCGGAGCCCAATGGGCTGCCGTCTATGGGGTCACACAGAGTCGGACACGACTGAAGCGACTTAGCAGCAGCAGCAGCAGCATGTTTTGTCTAAGCATTTTAGAACAAAGAAAGTATCTTCACTACTGCCTCTAGCAGAAAAAGCTTAGTAGGAAGTTCATAATGTGAATATACTAAATAATTTGGAACTCAGTGGTTTCTATATAAAGATAGACCAAAGCATAATTTCTTACCTAGAACGCTTATTTTCTCTCTACATTATGAATACTCAGCACAATCAGCAATTTCATGTTACCTAATTAACCCATATTTTCGATATTTTAGGAAAATATTGTTATTATGATTTTGATTATCCTCCCACATTCTTGCCTCTGCTCCTCTACTTTTGTTTTGGCCTCTGTTTATGTTTTACTTGTTTTCTTTAAAAAAAACATACGTACCAATATCTTTCATTATGTAAATTAAAAATAATCTGAAGGTGTTTTCAGTTCAGTTCAGTCGCTCAGTCGTGCTCTTTGCAACCCCATGAATCGCAGCACACCAGGCCTCCCTGTCCATCACCAACTCTTGGAGTTTACTCAAACTCATGTCCATTGAGTCG
>SJYX01019486.1:1329-22044 GCA_006410675.1 Oreotragus oreotragus
GGGACGACAGAGGATGAGCTGGCTGGATGGCATCACTGACTCAATGGAGGTGAGTCTGAGTGAACTCCAGGAGTTGGTGATGGACAGGGAAGCCTGGCGTGCTGTGATTCATGGGGTCGCAAAGAGTCGGACACAACTGAGTGACTGAACTGAACTGAACTGAGTGCTAGAGAAGGTTGTTGGCTTGAAGGTAGACGGGCCACCAGCATCCAGGCAGGTTGAGGAGCTGAGAGTGGTCTCCAGCTGACAGCCAGCAAAGGAATGAGGACTCCATTCCTATAGCCACAAGGAATGTAATTCCATCAACCAACTGAATAAGCTTGGAAGTGGATTCTTCCCCAGAGCCTCCAGGTAGGCATTCACACCGACCAACATCTTGATTTCAGCCTGTGAGACTCTAAGTGGAGAACCGAATGGAGTTCACTGCAGATGGCCACAAGGCTACATAAGTCTACCCTTTCTCCAGACACTGTTTGAGAAAGAGAGGAGGGAATAAAAAATATGTTAATTAGAACACAGAGTCAGCTCCTATGACAAAGACCAAAGTGACAGTGACACAAGACAGGTTTGTCTTGTGAAATACGAGTGTTGGAAGCCCAGCGCTGATAGAGTGTCTGGTGTTAGGGACCATATTTCCTTCTGTCTCGAGCATTTTCATTCCTAGGTTGTTGACTTTATGTGGTCCAAAGTGGCTCCACACCATGTCACATTCCAGGCACCTGGCTGGAAAATATACATGTACATTGGCCAGAACTAAGGCACATGGTCATATCTGGCTTCAAGGGAGGCCTGGAAATGCAGTCTTTAGTTGGGCAGCTGTGAACCTGGCTAAAATTCAAAAGTTCTATTGCAGAAAGTAAGAGAAAATGGATATTTGGGGATATCCAGCCATTTCTGCCAAGAAGACAGCCTGAAAAACTAATCAGTTACCCCCCCCCAAATCTGAAGGAAAGTGACTTAAACCAGAAGAATCTGAGAAGCCTCTAACTGGCAACTTTAAGCCATCCCCTGCCCTTTCCCCCGACAAAGATTCAGTTGGAGGAAGTAGAGATGTGGGCTCGATCCTTTGGTGGGGAAGATCCCCTGGAGAAGGAAATGCAACCCACTCCAGTACTCTTGCCTGAGAAATCCCACGGACAGAGGAGCCTGGCGGGCTATGTCCTTGGGGTTGCAAAAGAGTCGGACATGATTTAGCAACTAATAGCAACAATAGGACCAATTAACAGAGTTTATCATTTAGTGCCCTTTAAAGGATTATTAACTAATAAAATCTATGGAGTAGAGGCTGTAACTAGTTCCATTTTACAAATGAAAAAGTGAAGGCTCAGAAAAATTAAATAAATGGCCCAAAGTCTATAAGGGAGTTTAGCCTGGAGAGCAGGGGTTAGGAATCAAGCTTATCTGGGGCTTTTCTCCTCCAAGGATGTATCAAGGTTATCGTCATTACTTGGTGGGGTATGCTTTTCAGAAGGACCAAGGTAGGAATGCCTCTTGATGAAGGTGAAAGAGGAGAGTGAAAAAGCTGGCTTAAAACTCAGCATTCAGAAAACTAAGATCACGGCATCCAGTCCCATCACTTCATGGGAAATAGATGGGGAAAAAATGGAAATGGTGACAGACTTTATTTTCTTGGGTTCCAAAATCTCTGTGGACAGCGACTGCAGCCATGAAATTAAAAGATGTTTGCTTTGGAAGAAGAGCTATGACAAACCTAGACAGTGTATTAAAAAGCAGAGACGTCACTTTGCGAACAGTCACAAAGCTATGGTTTTTCCAGTAGTAATGTAGGGACATGAGAGTTGGCCCGCAAAGAAGGCTGAGCTCCGAAGAATTGATACTTTTGAACTGTGGTGTTGGAGAAGACTCTTGAGAGTCCCCTGGACTGCAAGGAGATCAAGCCAGTCAATCCTAAAGGAAATCAACCCTGAATATTCATTGGAAGGACTGATGCTGAAGCTGAAACTCCAATACTTTGGCCACCTGATGTGAAGAGCCAACTCATTGGAAAAGACCCTGATGCTGGGAAAGATTGAAGGCAGGAGGAGAAGAGGGCAACAGAGGATGAGATGATTAGATGGCATCACCAACTTGATGGACATGAGTTTGAGCAAACTCTGGGAGATAGTGAAGGACAGGGAAGCCTGGCATGCTGCAGTCCATGGGGTTGCAAAGAGTCGGACATGACTGAGCGACTGAACCACAGCAACAAGGTAGGAATTCTGACTGTTCTTTTTTTTTTTTTTTGGCTGCCTTAGGTCTTAGCTGTGCCCATGGGCTCAGTAGTTGCCGTGTGCAGGCTTAAATGCTGACAAGTGGGGTCTTAGTTCACCCAGCAGGGATTGAACTCACATTTCCTGCATTGGCAGGGGGATTCTTAGCCACTGGATCACCAGGGAAGTCCCCTGACAGATTTTAATACAGTGGGTTCTTTAAGGGGAAATACTGAATTATATAAATGAACATGTGCGTGTATGTGTGCTAGTAAACACAAGGCTTATTGTGAAATCTGTGACCCGCCCAAGGGAAACGCACAGTTTTTCAGATTCATTTCTGGCCACATTGTATGTCACCACCATAGTCCTTTTTTTTTTTTAACTTCCACTTTTTTTATCTTTCTCTAAAATCACTCTTTTAATGTAAAAACATGTGCATGGGAGGAAAAGTCTTGGTTTTGTGGAGTCAGATTCAAGAGCAATGCCATGTGTTTCAGACCACCAATGCAAAAAAAAAAAAAATATGTAAAGGTCCTTTGTATCAAAGCAATGCTGTGGACAGTAAATCACCTGACCCTTTTAAGATGACTTTCCATATAAATATTTTGCAAAACAAATCAGGATATACTTCGAAAACAGGGGCAGTCCATGGGAACTGTCATAGATCGGTTCCCCAGAGCAAAGCCTGAGAGGCGATCCTTGTGCAAGTGCGTTGTTGAAGACGTGTTCTCAGGAGGAACCTGAGGGGAGTAGGGGAAAGGGACAGGGCAGAGGAAGGACTCCGCAGAGAAGTGGCTTCACGAAGAGGTGATCTTCAGCCTCATCCCATAGGGATCTCTGAAGCACACCTGGTACCAGGAAGGTTGTCCTACCCAGAGGCGAGAGGGCTTGGCCAGTTGTCGGTCATGAAGAGGAGTATAAATTCCTGGGCATCTCCTGATGGGAGACAGCTTCCCTTCACCAAAGGCAGAGTGGGAACCAAACTAAGAAAGATGCAGAGTGAGTTCTTAGCAGCCAACACGTGGTAGTCCATTGGCTGCGTGAGGGGATCCTGGGCAGGGCAACAAAAGCCCTACGCTTGGAACCGTCACAACTTATGCATAATACTTAGGTCAGCGTGCTATTCTGCTGACTTATTTATTTGGGTTTTTTTTTTTAATGTGTTGTATTATATATATATATATATGTATATTATACATTTATCTACTTACTTGTATTTGGCTGTGCTGGGTCTTCCTGGCTGCACGGGATTTTTCTCTACTTGCGGCAAGTGAGGTGACTCTAGTTGCGTTACCCGACCTTCTCATCGCTGTGGCTTCCTTTTTGTGGAGCACAGGCTCCAGGCACACAGGCATCAGCAGCTCTGGCACACCAGCCCTAGGGCACAGGCTCAGTAGTTGTGGCGCATGGGCTCAGTTGCTCCATGGCATGTGGGATCTTCCCTGATTAGGGATCGAACCCATGTCTCCTGCATTGGCAGGTGGATTCTTTGCCACTGCACCACCAGGGAAGCCCCTGTTTTGGTTATTTTTGGTAAACTTCACTTTTTAGAGTAGTTATAGGTTCACAGCAAAATTGAGAAGTACAGAAAATTCCGTATATGCCAACAATCAACATCTTGCACCAGAGCAGTGCTTTATGACAACCAATGAACCTATGTTGACACATCATTGGCACCCAAAGTCCACAATTTACATTAGGGTTTACTCTTGGTGTTGTGCCGGCTTTGGATTTTGACATATGTATGGTGATAGCAATCTACCCTTACAGTATCATACTGGAACCATACACAATGGTCTCTGCCCTAAAATTCCTCTGTGCTCTGCCTGTCCCTCTCTCCCTCCCCTCAGCCCTTGGCGACCACTGATCTCTTTTATAGTCTCCCTGGTTTTGACTTTTCTAGAATGTCATTTAGTTGGATTCCTATACTGTGTAGCCTTCTTTCGCTACGCAGTGAAAGAAACATTGGTCTCTTTCACTTAGTAATATGCATTTTTTTCCCGTATATTTTCATGGCTTGAGAGTTCATTTCACTTTAGCACTGGATAATATTCCATTATCTGAATGTACCACAGTTTATTTATCTGTTCATCTACTGGAGGACATTTTAGTTGTTTCCAAATTTTGGCAATTGTAACTAAAGCTACTGTAGACATCCATGTGCAGACTTTCTGTACACATGAGTTTTCCCTCACTTGGATAAATATGAAGGAGAGCAATTTCAGTATCCCATGGAACAGGTATGTTTAGTTCTGTGAAAAACTGCCAAATTGTCTTGCAAAGTAGCTATGCCTGTACCATTTTGCATTCTCCCAAGTGATGAACAAGAGTCCTTATTCTACATTCTCACCAACTTTTGCTATCTTCAGTGTTTGGGATGTTGGCCATCCCAATAGGTGAGTAGTGATATCTCGTTGTTTTAATTTGCAGTTGCTTAGTGATATATGATGTTGAGCATCTATTCATATATTCACACGTCATCTTTATATCCTCTTTTGTGAGGTGTCTATTCAAGTCTTTTGCCCATTTTAAAACTGGGTTGTTAATTTTCTATTGCTAAGCTTTAAGAGTTATCTATATCTATCTATCTATATATATATACTACTAAAGAGTTATATAGATATCTGATAAAAGACTATTATCCTCTTTATCAGATATGTCTTTTGCAAATATTTTCTCCCAGCCAGGGTTTGGAATAGAATGGTGAGTGACTGCTAACAGGTACAGAGTTTTCTCTTTGGAGTGACAAAAATGTTCTTAAATTAGGTATTAGTGATAGGTACACAACTATGAATATATTAAAAACCACTGAGGGAATTCCCTAGTGGTCCAGTGGTTAGGGTTCCACCCTTCCACTGCAGAAGTCATGGAGTCAACCCCTGGTTGAGTAATAAGACCCACAAGCCATGAGGCATGGCCAAAAAAAAAAAAAAAAAAAGAGGGACTTCCTAGGTGGTCCAGTGGATAAAATGCCAAGCTCCCAGTGCAAGGGGCCAGGGTTCAATCCCTGGTCAGGAAACTAGATCCCACATGCAGCAACTAAGAGTTTGAATGACAAAAGATCCCGCATGCCACAGCTAAGACCCTGTGCAGTCAAATAAATAAATTTTTAAAAACCAGATATCTAATTTTGGGAATTCCCTGGCAATACAGTGGTTAGGGCTCTTCCCCTTCATTGCTGAGGCAAGGGTTCGATCCCTGGCTGGGGAGCCAGGATCCTCCTAGCCATACTGCACAACCAAAACCAAAACCAAACCAAAAATCCCTGAATTGTACAGTTTAAAAGAGTAAATTTTATAATATGTGATGTATATCACAATAACGTTTTTAAAAATTTGTGTTCTAGACCTAAGAGGCATAAAAATTTTAATCGAATATTTTTATAGTCATTTGTAACAAAATGTTGGGTTTCAGGTCAAAACATGACTTCCATGTGTACATAACTTTAATGTCCCTCTCCCACTTTTTAAACTTTTTTAAAATTGAAGTATAGTTGCTGGATAATATTATATAAGTGACAAGTGTACACTATAAAATATGTGTTAGTCACTCAGTCATGTCCAACTCTATGCAACCCCATGAACTCGAGCCCAGCAGGCTCCTCTGTCCCTGGGGTTTCCAGGCAAGAACATACAATATTATATAAGTTATAGGTGTACAGTATATTGAGTCACACAATTTTTGAAGGTTATACTCCATTTATAGTTATTATAAAATATTGGCTCAATTCCTTGTGCTGTACAATAAATCCTTATAGCTTATTTTATGCAAAATAGTTTGTACCTTTTCATCTTCTTTCCTTATACTGCCCCTCTCACTTTCCTTCTTTCCACTGGTAAACACTCGCTTGTTCTCTGTATCTGTGAGTCTCATTCTTTTTTGTCATATTCACTAGTTTGTTGTATTTTTTAGATTCTGCATGTTAGTGATATCATACAGAATTTGTCTTTCTCTGATTTATTTCAATTAGCATAATACCCTCTGAGTCCATCTATGTTATTGCAAATAACAAAATTTCATTCTTTTTTTAAGGTTAAGTAGTATTCCATATATATATATATGTTTTTGTTATTTATTATATATGTTGCGTGTGTGTGTGTGTGTGTGTGTGTGTGTATGTTGTTGTTCGGTTGCTTAGTCATGTCCAAGTCTTTGTGACCCCAGGGACTGCAGCACACCAGGGTTCCTGTCACTCACCATCTCCCGGAGGTTGCTCAAACTCATGTCCATCGAGTTGGTGATGCCATCTAACCATCTCATCCTCTGTTGCCCTCTTATCCTCCTGCCTTCAGTCTTTCCCAGTGTCAGGGTCTTTTCCAATGAGTCAGCTTTTTGCATCAGGTGGCCAGAGTATTGGTGCTTCAGCTTCAACATCAGTCCTTCCAATGAATATTCAGGATTGATTTCCTCTAGGAATGACTGGTTGGATCTCCTTGCAGTCCAAGGGGCTCTCAAGAGTCTCCTCCAACACCACAGTTCAAAAGCATCAAATCTTTGGTGCTCAGCTTTCTTTATAGTCCAGCTCTCACATCCATACATGACCACTGGAAAAACCATAGCTTTGACTAGACGGACCTTGTCGACAAAGTAATGTCTCTGCTTTTTAATATGTTGTCTAGGTTGGTCATAACTTTCCTTCCAAGGAGCAACCATCTTCTAATTTCATGGCTGCATCACCATCTGCAGTGATTTTGGAGCACCCAAAATAAAGTCTGTCACTGTTTTCATTGTTTCCCCATCTATTTGCCATGAAATGATGGAACCGATGCCTTGATCTTTGTTTTTTCAATGTTGAGTCTTAAGCCAGATGTTTCATTCTCCTCTTTCACCTTCATCAAGAGGCTCTTTAATTCCTCTTCGCTTTCTGCCATATGGGTGGTGTCATTTGCATATCTGAGGTTATTGATATTTCTCCCAGCAATCTTGATTCCAGCTTGTACTTCTTCCAGCCCAGCGATTCTCATGATGTACTCTGCATGTAAGTTAAATAAGCAGGGTGACAATATAGAGCCTTGACATACTGCTTTCCTAATTTTGAACCAGTCCATTGTTTCATGTCTGGTTCTAACTATTGCTTCTTGACCTGCATACAGGTTTCTCAGGAGGGAGGTAAAGTGGTCTGGTATTCCCATCTCTTTAAGAAGTCTCCATAGTTTGTTGTGATCCACACAGTCAAAGGCTTTAGCGTAGTCAATGAAGCAGAAGTAAGATGCTTTTTCTGGAATTCTCTTGCTTTTTCTACAATTCAGCAGATGTTGGCAATTTTATCTCTAGGTCCTCTGCCTTTTCTAAATCCAGATTGAACATCTGAAAGTTCTCAGTTCACATACCATTGAAGCCTCACTCGGAGAATTTTGAGCATTACTTTGCTAGCATGTGAAATAAGTGCAGTTGTGTGGTAGTTTGAACATTCTTTGGCAGTGCCCTTCTTTGGGACTGGAATGAAAACTGACCTTTTCCAGTCCTGTGGCCACTGCTGAGTTTTCAAAATTTGCTGCTATATCGAGTGCATTTAACAGCATCATCTTTTAGGATTTGAAAGTAGCTCAGCTGGAATTCCATCACCTCTACTAGCTTTGTTCATAGTGTTGCTTCCTAAGACACACTTGACTTCACATTTCAGGATGTCTGGCTCTAGGTGAGTGATCACACCATCGTGATTATCTGGGTCATGAAGATCTTTTTTGTATAGTTCTTCTGTATATTCTTGCCACCTCTTCTTAATATCTTCTGCTTCTGTTAGGTCCATACGGTTTCTGTCCTTTATTGTGCCCACCCTTGGAAGATCCCCTGGAGAAGGAAATGGCAATCCACTCCAGGACTATTGCCTGGAAAATCCCATGGACAGAAGAGCCTAGTAGGTTACAGTCCATGGGGTCGCAAAGAGTCGGACACGACTGAGCGACTTCACTTCACTTCACTTCACTTGCATAAAATGTTCCCCTGGTATCTCTAATTCTCTTGAAGAGATCTCTAGTCTTTCCTATTCTATTGTTTTCCACTATTTCTTTGCATTGTTCACTTAAGGCTTTCTTATCTCTCCTTGCTATTCTTTGGAACTCTGCATTCAGATGAGTTTATCTTTCCTTTTCTCCTTCGTCTTTCACTTCTCTTCTTTTCTCAGCTATTTGTAAGGCCTCCTCAGAAAACCATTTTGCCTTCTTGTGTTTCTTTTTCTTGGGAATGATTTTGATCACTGCCTCATGTAAAATGTTACGAATATACATCCATAGTTCTTCAGGCACTCTGTCTATCAGATCAAATCCCTTGAATCCATTTGCTGACTTCCACTGTATGATTCTAAGGGATTTGATTTTGGTCATACCTGGGCTTCCCTGGTAGCTCAGATGGTAAAGAATCCACCTGCAATGCCAGAGACCTGGATTCGATCCCTGGGTTGAGAAGATCCCCTGGAGGAGGGCATGGCAACCCACTCCAATGTTCTTACCTGGAGAATCCCCATGGACAGAGGAGCCTGGCGGACTACACTCTATGTAGTTGCAGAGGGTTGGACACAACTGAGTGACTATGCACAGCATATGGCATACCTGAATGCCTATTTAAGTCTGAATTTTGCAATAAGTAGTTCATGATCTGAGCCACAGTCAGCTCTTGGTCCTGTTTTTGCCAACTGTATAGAGCTTCTCCATCTTCAGCTGCAAAGATGTGTGCAAAGACACACACACACACACACCCCATATCTTTCTCCGTTCATCGGTTGATGGACACTTCAGTTTCTTCTGTACCACTTTCTCTTTTAATTTACATTCTCTGATTTTATGCATCTTTAAAAGGTGCCTTCACTCCTTTCTGGACTTAAGACTAGACGTAAACAAAGAAAGACAATGCCTGATTCATCTTTGCACTCCCTGAGTGCTTGATCTTTGAGGGTCTGGACATTCCACAAGTGCCTTTGCACTATATTTTCAGCAGCAAGAGTAAAACTGAGACTGTGGTGCTGAGGTCCAGCCCTAGGGGTTGCAAGTCACAGGTTCACTCAGCTGAGTCTTGGGGAATTACCCTTATTTACCAGCACAAATGGTCAACCTCTCCTTTGGCCAATAAGCCCCTCTTAGTCATTTGACAGAAGCACTTCACTGACTTTGACTGTCATGTGACAGTGTGGGCTGGTCTGGGTCACGTCACTGATCCAGACTTATTGAGCTCAGTGGAGCCAGACATTTCACCTAGAACTATGTCCTGGTTGAAACCTCTTAATGTTTTTATCTGCCAAGAATGTCATACGTTGGTTTGCACTGATGGGCTGCTGCTGCTGCTAAGTCACTTCAGTCGTGTCCGACTCTGTGTGACCCCATAGACGGCAGCCTACTATCCAGGACTGATCTCCTTTAGGATGGACTGGTTGGATCTCCTTGCAGTCCAAGGGACTCTAGCTAGGCAATCTTAAATGATAGTTCCAGTGCCATAGGCCTCTAGCCCTTTTTCATCATGAAAATGAGAGGGCTGAACTCAGGGATTCCTAAGACCTCTTGCAGCTATACTGATTAGCTGGTATACAGTTTCCAAACTCTTGGATTTCACAGATCATGACATTTCCCACAGACTTTCCAGAAATGACACAGGATGTTTACTTATTGCTTACCAAGGAAGGACAATAAAAAACCCAACTACAATTACTGCCATTTTCTATCACATCACTGCCAGAAAGAAAGGATATATCAACTTTTTTTTTAAGTGAGAAGGAAATAATCTCAGGATAAAAGAGTCTTTGTTAAGAAAGGGCACTGACAGCTCCCCCTCAGCATGTGCACTGTGTACTCCTTGTGTCTTTCTTGTTCTAAAAACCAGCTTTATTGAGATATCTGCATGTCACACAATTCATTCATTCTAAATGGACAACTCAGTAACTTACAGTAAATGTAGAGAGCTGTGCAACCAACCCCACAATCTAACTTTAGAATATTTCCATCATCCCCCAAAGACCCCTTATGCCTATTTGCAGTCATTCTCTGTTCACAGGACCAAGGCCTAGCAACCACAAATATACTTTCTGTCTCTATAGATTTGCCTTTTATGGATATTTCTGGCTTCTTTCATTCAACATAATATTTTAACAGTTCATCAGGTTGTAGTATATCCCAGTACTCCATTTTTTTTGTGGCTCAATAATATAATATTCCTTTATAATATAATATAATACGTGTTGTAAGGATATATACACATTTTGTTTGTCCATTTCTCAGTTTTGGACATTGGGTTGTTTCTACTTGTTGGTTATTATAAATAATTCTGCTATGACCATTCATTCGTACATGAGTTTTTGTGTGAATGTATGTTTGCAGTTCTCTTGGGTATAAACAAACCTACAAGAGGAATTACTAGATGTGATAGCAGAGTGCATGCGTGTGTGCTATGCCCAATTCTTTATGACCCCATGGACTGTAGCCCGCCAAGCTTCTCTGTCCATGGGATTCTCCAGGCAAGAATACTGGAGTGGGTTTCCTTGCCCTCCTCCAGAAGATTTTCCCAACCCAGGGACTGAACCCGTGTCTCTTACATCTCCTGCATTGGCAGGTGGGTTCTTTACCGCTAGCACCACCTGGGAAGCTCCAATAGGCAGAAGCAGTCAATTCGGTCGCTCAGTCGTATCTGACTCTTTGCGACCCCCTGGACTGCAGCTCACCAGGCCTCCCTGTCCATCACCAACTCCCAGAGTTTACTCAAACTGATGTCCATTGAGTTGGTGATGCCATCCAACCATCTCATCCTCTGTCGTCCCCTTCTCCTCCCACCTTCAATCTTTACCAGCATCAGGGTCTTTTCAAATGAGTCAGTTCTTCATGTCAGGTGGCCAAAGTATTGGAGTTTCAGCTTTAATAGGCAGAATAGTGACCCTCCAAAGATGTCTATGTCCTGATCCCTGGAGCCGGTGAATATGTTTCCTTATATGGCAGAATAGATTTTACAGAGGTGATGAAGGATCTTGAGATGGGGAAATTACCTTGGATTATCAAAGTGGGCCCAATATAATCACAAAGATCATTATAAAGGAAAGAGGGAGGTAAAAGAGACAGTGTCAGAGTGATGTAGCATATGAAAGACTCATCTGGCCGTTGCTAACTTTGAAGATGGAAGAGTCCGCAACCCAAGAAAAGCAGGCAGCCTCTGAAAAATCAAGGAAACAGATCATCCCTAGAGCCTCCAGAAGAAATGTAACCCTGGCAACACCTTGATTTTAGATAAGTGAGACCTGAACACCAGGACTATAAAAGAATATATTTGTGTTGTTTTAAGCTACAAGTTAGTGGTAATTTGTTACAGCAGCCACAGGAAACTAATACAGTAGGTCATAAGCTAATCCTAGCTCTAGTTTTGGGCTTTCCTGATGGCTCAGATGGTAAAGAATCCACCTGCAATGTGGGAGACCTGGGTTCAGTCTCTAGGTTGGGAAGCTGCCTTGGAGGAGGGCGTGGCTACCCGCTCCAGTCTTCTTGCCTGGAGAATCCCCATGGGCAGAGGAGCCTGTAGGGCTACAGTCCGTGGGGTTGCAAAGAGTCGGACACAATTAAATGACTGAGCATAGCACAGCTCTAGTTTTACATCACTAACAGACCAATTTAGGGAGATATTCAGAGAAGGCGATGGTACCCCACTCCAGTACTCTTGCCTGGAAAATCCCCTGGATGGAGGAGCCCGGTGGGCTGCAGTCCACGGGGTCGCTAAGAGTCAGACACGACTTCCCTTTCACTTTTCACTTTCATGCGTTGGAGAAGGAAATGGCAACCGACTCCAGTGTTCTTGCCTGGAGAATCCCAGGGACAGGGGAGCCTGGTGGGCTGCCGTCTATGGAGTCACACAGAGTCAGACTGGACAGAAGTGACTTAACAGCAGCAGCAGCAGGGAGATATTGGTGGTTGGAATTAAGAGCACGATTTGCCAGATGTATGGGTTCAGAGTCCAACTTGACTACTTACTTGATATGATCTTTTTGAAACATGACAAAATTTAATTTATTAATTTTTTTATTTTTGGCTGTGCGGAGTCCTGTTGCTTCATAGGCTTTTTCCCTAGTTGCGGAGAGCAGGGGCTGCTCTCTAGCTGTGCGCGGGTTTCTCATCGCGGCAGCTTGTCTTGTTCTGGAGCTCGGGATCTAGGGCGAGCAGGCTTCAGCAGTCGCCGCACGTGGGCTCAGGAACTGCGGTTCCCAGGTCTAGAGCGCCGGCTCAATAGTTGTGTGCACAGGCTTAGCTCCTCTGCAGCATGTGGGATCTTCACAGATCAGGGATCAAACCTGTGCCTCCTATATTGGCGGGTGGATTCTTTACCACTGAGCCACCAGGGAATCTCCACTGTATGTGATCTTGAGTGAGTTTTCTTAACTTTCCTGTTCCTCAGTTTCCCCATCTATAAAGTCAGGTTAATAATAGCACCTTTCTTACAGTCTGTTATGAGGAGTAAATGACTGGGGCTTAGTACAGTACCTGGTATATGGTATATACAGAATTATTTACTATTATCATTATTTACGTTGTCTTCCCAGAACAAAGGACCAGCTATAGCCTGTCCCAGAAATGGAACCAAAAATTTGCTTAAACCTGTCAAAAAACTGTCTCCCCCGCACCAAAACCTCAAAGTCCTTAAGATCCGGTTTCCCCTAGAGCGAAGATAGTAGTTTCAACAAAGTCCCCTCCCTGGAAAATTATTTTTGAGACAGCTTTGTCCAGCCTCCTAACTGGAGAAGACAATGACGTTCTGCCAAGATGTTCTTGGCAGAGCTGGTTCCCTCCACCACATCTTGCTCAGAAATCCCTGCTTGGTCCACAGACAACTAGCTGTTACGTGTTTTTATCCAGTCCCTCAAAACACTGTAAACAGTTTGCAAATATTGGCTGAATACCAAATGAATGCATGAGAGCTGACCAGAGGAAATCTATGGTTTCTACTTCTGGTGAAATTCTTTCTAGAATAAGTGAAATCCCTTTCTGACTCTTGGATGTAGAATAGCTCTGGAGGTGATAAAGCCCAGGGCCCTGATTTTGCCAGTGAAGAGACTGAGATACTGAAGGAAACGTGGCAGCTAAGATCGTACAGCAGGTTAGCTGCGAAGCAGTCTTGAACAGAGCTCTTCTGGTTTCTAGGCCAGATGCCTCTCCAGATGCTATACATCAAAGAGTATAAGATTTGGGTCTGAATCTGGGCTGATCTCCAGCCCGCCCTGAAAACCACTTGTTAAATCAAGACCCTGGTATCATAGTGTCTCATTTTCTTATACTTTCTTTCCCAAATAAAAATTCTTCTCCAATGTCGGTGTTCAGTAAATAAAAGAAACGCTATCGATATTTTCTCTCTTTACATCTTCTTTATACAGTCCCAATGAGCGTGAAAGGACATTGGCAAAAGTCACTGTTATCTTTGACCTGTATCCCAGAACTCATGATTTCCCCAAGCTAAGGATGAACTGCATAAACTGTGAGACTGCTTGTGGTGTTCAGCAAAGCACACAGATAGTAATTAACGTGATTTCAAAAGTAAAACTAGTTAACCCGAGTTCCTCTTTTTCTTCTTTCTCTATAACAAAGCGCTTGGTTAAAAGTGAGATTGCTGAGTGAGGAAATTAAAAAAAAGAAGCAGTAAATGGCTAACAAAACTTTGTACTCAACAAAAGACTGCCGAACAAGTTCATGCTTTCATAAATGATTGAACAGACCCCGAATCGATGGAAAGTTTTGCAGAGTTGTGAGTAGATTCAGCACTCATCTGCTGAAGGATGCTTTATGTTCATAAACTCCCATGGCTTCTTCTTGTTTAGTTGTTAAGTCGTGTCTAGTTCTTTGAGACCCCATGGACTACAGCCTGTCTGTCTATGGGATTTCCCAGGCAAGAACACTGGAGTGAATTGCTGTTTCCTTCCTCAGAGGATCTTCCTGACCCAGGGATCGAACCCACATAACCTGCTTGGCAGGCGGATTCTTTACCACTGAGCTACCAGGGAAGCCCTTCCTTTATCCATTCAGAGAAAGACCTCTGGTGTCTTCATACTAGTCCTGCTCCTGAACAAATGCTCTTTTGTTACCAAAAAAAAAATTCTTTACCCAAGTCCTCTCAAAGATCTCCCTATTTCAAGCACTCTGGCATATATTTGAATCTTATTTAGTTACACTGACTAGGAATTTTAGTACAATATTAAACAGCAGTGAGTATCCTGGCTTTTTGAAAACATAATTCACTTTGTTATTTTGAAATATTTCAAATGTAAGACAAGACTGTACAATAACAAATGCCCATCTAGCCACATTCCAGCCTTAACAAATCATAACAACATGTCATATTTGTTCTGATTCTTAAAAAAACTTGTATCTGAAGGCACCTCTGTCCCTGCTTCCTCAGCCCCCAAGTAACTACTGTTATAACTTAATGTTTATTATTCCTGTCAACTTTTGTATTCTTGATAGGCGTGTATACATCCATAAAAAGTATGATTAAAAGAATGGAGAAAACAAATGCATATTAAGTGAAAGCAGCCAAACTGAAATGTCTACATACTGTATGATTTTAACTATATATAAGACATTCTGTGGTTTAGTCGCTAAGTCGTGTCCAACTCTTGCAATCCTATGGACTGTAGCCTGTTACGCTCCTCTGTCCATGGGATTTTCTAGGCAACAATACTGGAGTAGTTTGCCATTTCCTTCTCCAGGGGATCTTTCCAACCCAGGGATCGAACCTGGGTCTCCTGCACTGCAGGCAAGTTCTTTACCGACTGAGCTATCAGAAGTCATTCTGGAAAAAAATAAAGATATGGAGACAATCAAAAGATCAATGGTTGCCAGGGTGGGGAGAGCATAGAGGATTTTTTAAGGCAGAAAAATACTCTGTATGATACTATATGATGGTTTTATGTCATTATACTTTTGTTCAAATCCACAGCATATACAACAACAAAAGTGAGTCCTATGGTGAACTATAGATTTTCAGTGGTTATGATGTGTCAGTGTAGGTTCATCTTTGATAAAAAATTTACTCTTCTGGTGACTGATACTGATAATGGGGGAAGTTCTGCATGAGTGGGGAGAGGGGCTATATGGGAAATGTCTGTGCCTTCCTCTCAATGTTGTTGTAAACCTAAAATTGCTCTAAAATGATAATAGTTTTTTTACAAAGGACTCGAACTCATTCCTTTTGCTGGCTGAGTACTATTCCATGGTATATATGTATCACATTGCAGGAACTCAGCTCAGTGCTCCGTGGTGCCCTTGATGGATGCAGTGGGGGTGGAGTGGGAGGGAGGCTCGGGAGGGAGGAGATTGTTGTTGTCTAGTCATGTCCAGTTCTTTGCAACCCTATGGACTGCGGCATGCCAGGCTTCCAAGTCCTTTACCATCTCCTGGAGCTTGCTCAAACTCATGTCCATGGAGTCGGTGATGCCATCCAACCACCTCTTCCTCTGTGTCCCCTTTCCTCCTGCAATCATTCCCAGCATCAGGGGCTTTTCTAATGAGTCAGTGCTTTGCCTCAGGTGGCCAAAGCAATGCAGTTTCAGCTTCAGCATCAGTCCTTCCCACGAACATTCAGGGTTGATTTCCTTTAGGATTGACTAGTTGGATCTCCTTGCAGTCCAAGGGACTCTCAAGAGTCTTCTCCAACACCACAGTTCAAAAGCATCAATTCTTCAGAGCTAAGCCTTCTTTATGGTCGAACTCTCACATCCATACACAACTATTGGAAAACCATAGCTTTAACCTTTGTCAGCAGAGTGATGTCTCTGCTTTTTAATACACTGTCTAGATTTGTCATAGCTTCACTTCCAAGGAGCAAGCATCTTTTAATTTCAGGGCTGCATCACCATCTGCAGTGATTTTAGAACCCAAGAAAATAAAGTGTCTCACTGTTTCCATTCTTTCCCCAACTACTTACCATGAAAGGATGGGACCCAACACCATGATCTTCGTTTTTTGAATGTTGAGTTTTAACCCAGCTTTTTTATTCTCCTCTTTCACCTTCATCAAGAGGCTCTTTAGTTCCTCTTTGCTTTCTGCCATAAGAGTGGTGTCATCTGCATATCTGAGGTTATTGATATTTCTCTCCACAATCTTGATTCCAGCTTGTGCTTCATCCAGCCTGGCGTTTTGCATGATGTACTCAGCATATAATTTAAATAAACAGGGTGACAATATATAACCTTGACACACTCCTTTTGCAGCTTTGAACCAGTCTGTGGAACCAGTCTTTGAACCAGTCGGTTCTAACTGTTACTTCTTGACCCGCACACAGGTTTCTCAGGAGGCACATAAGGTAAGGAGAGAAGGGATATATGTATGTATGTAACTGATTCACTTTGTTGTACAGCACAAATTTAACACATTGCATAGCAGTTATACACCAGTCTGGACCTAACAGAAGCAGAAGATATTAAGAAGAGGTGACAAGAATACACATAAGAACAATACAAAAAAGATCTTCATGACCCAGATAATCATGATGGTGTGATCACTCACCTAGAGCCAGACACCCTGGAATGTGAAGTCAAGTGGGCCTTAGAAAGCATCACTATGAACAAAGGTAGTGAAGGTGATGGACTTCCAGTTGAGCTGTTTCTAATCCTGAAAGATGATGCTGTGAAAGTGCTGCACTCAATATGCCAGCAAATTTGGAAAACTCAGCAGTGGCCACAGGACTGGAAAAGGTCAGTTTTCATTCCAATCCCAAAGAAAGGCAATGCCAAAGAATGCTCAAACTACTGCACAATTGCACTCATCTCACACGCTAGCAAAGTAATGTGCAAAATTCTCCAAGCCAGGCTTCAGCAATACATGAACCGTGAACTTCCAGATGTTCAAGCTGGTTTTAGAAAAGGCAGAGGAACCAGAGATCAAATTGCCAACATCCGCTGGATCATGGAAAAAGCAAGAGAGTTCCAGAAAAACATCTATTTCTGCTTTATTGACTATGCCAAAGCCTTTGACTGTGTGGATCACAATAAACTGTGGAAAATTCTGAAAGAGATGGGAATACCAGACCACCTGACCTGCCTCTTGAGAAATCTGTATGCAGGTCAGGAAGCAACAGTTAGAACTGGACATGGAACAACAGACTGGTTCCAAATAGGAAAAGGAGTACGTCAAGGCTGTATATTGTCACCCTGCTTATTTAACTTATATGCAGAGTACATCATGAGAAACGCTGGACTGGAAGAAACACAAGCTGGAATCAAGATTGCCGGGAGAAATATCAATAACCTCAGATATGCAGATGACACCACCCTTATGGCAGAAAGTGAAGAGGAGCTAAAAAGCCTCTTGATGCAAGTGAAAGAGGAGAGTGAAAAAGTTGGCTTAAAACTCAACATTCAGAAAACAAAGATCATGGCATCCGGTCCCATCACTTCATGGCAAATAGGTGGAAGAACAGTGAAAACAGTGCCAGACTTTATTTTGGGGGGCTCCAGAATCACTGCAGATGGTGACTGCAGCCATGAAATTAAAAGACACTTACTCCTTGGAAGGAAAGTTATGACCAACCTAGACAGCATATTAAAAAGCAGAGACGTTACTTTGCCAACAAAGGTTTGTCTAGTCAAAGCTATGGTTTTTCCAGTAGTCATGTATGGATGTGAGAGTTGGACTATAAAGAAAGCTGAGCACCAAAGAACTGATGCTTTTGAACTGTGGTGTTCGGAAAGACTCTTGAGAGTCCCTTGGACTGCAAGGAGATCCAACCAGTCCATCCTAAAGGAAATCAGTGCTGAATATTCATTGGAAGGACTGATGTTGAAGCTGAAACTCCAATATTTTAGCCACCTGATGTGAAGAGTTGACTCATGTGAAAAGACCCTGACACTGGGAAAGATTGAAGGCAGGAGGAGAAGGGGACAACAGAGGATGAGATGGTTGGATGCCATCACCAACTCAATGGACATGAGTTTGGGTAAACTCCCGGAGTTGGTGATGGACAGGGAGGCCTGGTGTTCTGCAGTCTATAGGGTCACAAAGAGTCTGACACGACTGAGTAACTGAACTGAATTGAACTGAACTGAATCTGCTTATTGTCTCTGTAAAATTGCCTATATAAATCATATAATGGAATCATGCAATATGTGTTCTTTTTGACTGGATTCTTTAAGCACTTGGCATATTTTCAAGGTTCCTTCCCATGTAGCACGTATTGGTACTGCATTCATTATTATGGCTGAATAATATTCAATTGCATGGATATGCCACATTTTAAAATCTCTTCAACGGTTGATGGACATTTTGGTTGTTTCAACTTGTCTCTTATGGGTAATGCTGTGATGGACAGTCATGTACAAGTTTGTTTGTGGACACACATTTTCATTACTCTGGGTTATTATTGACTCCCATTCAGTTTTCTTGTGGCTTGTGTAATCTTCGTTCCCCAACCAGGGAATGAACTTGGGCCGTGAGTAATGAGAATGTGGAGTTCTAACCACTGGACCTCCAAGGAATTCCCTCTTGTAGCTCTTTTTGTTCTTAGTGTTTGTGGGAATGTGCTGTCAAATTACTTTGCATTAAAGTGACTTGAAATAGTTTCTGTTTGAGTGCTTATGCCACAACTCAATGTACAGATGTATTTTTTTTTCCTTTGATATAGGGGATTTATTTTTAAACAATTTTGTTTTATATTTATGTGAAATATTCATACAGACTTCCTGCCTACCTTCTTTGCTTCCTTACTTAATAACCCAGCTGAGAAGTGACTGAACAGGTCCAAGTGAGGAAGGGAGCCAAGTTTGGAGGTGCCCTAACAGCGATCAGGGTTCATACAAGAGTACAGGCCCAGGACTTGCCTGGTAGCCCAGTGGTTAAAAATCTGTCTTGCAATGCAGGGGATGTAGGTTAGACCCATGGTTGGATAACTGAGATCCCACATGCCTCGGGGCACCTAAGCCCACACAGAACTACTGAGCCTGCGTGCTCCAGAGCCCACGCAGCACAAGTGCAGAATCCATGCATTGCAACGAAAGATCACAGGATGCGACAGAGATCCCCCGTGCTGCGACCAAGACTTCATGCAGCCAAATGAATGAATAAATATCTTTTAAAAGATTATGGGCCCAGCAGGTCAGTGCCCTGGCAGTGGAGTCTTTGGCAAAGAAAGTGGCAGAACTGGGCATTGACAAAGCAGGACTGGGAGGTTACTTATGTAAAGTGGGATTGAGCAAATACATAAGTATATTGAGGATAATGGATAAGGGAAGGCAGGTTTCTCATTGTCAGAGGGGAGAATTAGAAATACGAAAATGGGAAGCTTAGAATGAACCTTATGCTGATGGATTGGAATTGGAGGTATTGGTCTCAACTGATGGTTCTCAAAATACAAAGATGTTGAAGTAAATAGCAAGTAACAATGAACACACCTCATCCCCAGATCTTGGTTTTTAAATCCTATTTTTTTTTCCTAGCAAAATGAAAAATTGCTGATTTTAGAAGGGCACAGAGACTGTAAGATGAGCCTGAAACATTTTGTGGCTCCAGAAAGAAAAGAGGTGCGCTTATAGAGACGTTGCAAAGGACAAAAAAGTCAGATTCTTGGCCAATTTGAACATCAATACAGTTAATAAGAGTAGCAGGTATATTACATTGTATATTACAGTATATTACATTGAATAAAACAGGAATCTGTGCGTCTACATTGATATCAATAAAAGAATGAAGTGAAAAGAAAGCACTTACTTGCAGTAGAATGCTAACTATTAAGTGTAGAATGAATAAGGGAATAATCAGAAAATCATTATTTGGCAATCATCATAGCAATAATTGGGGCTTCCCAAGTGGTTCAGTGGTAAATAATCTGCCTGCCAAGCGGAGACACGGTTGGGAAGATCCTCTGGAGAAGGAAATTGCTACTCACTCCCGTATTCTTGGAGAAGGCAATGGCACCCCACTCCAGTACTCTTGCCTGGAAAATCCCATGAACGGAGGAGCCTGGTAGGCTGCAGTCCATGGGGTCAATAAGAGTTGGTAAAGACTGAGCGACTTCACTTTCACTTTCCACTTTCATGCAATGGAGAAGGAAATGGCAACCCACTCCAGTGTTCTTGCCTGGAGAATCCCAGGGATGAGGGAGCCTGGTGGGCTGCTGTCTATGAGGTCACACAGAGTCGGACACGACTGAAGCGACTTAGCAGCAGCAGTGGCAACCCATATTCTTGCCTGGGAGATCCCATGAATAGAGGAGCCTGGCAGACTATGGTCCATGGGGTTGCAAAAGACTTGGACACAGCATAGCGACTTAACAGCAGCAATAGCAATAATCAATTTTAGGTAAGATACGTCAATGAATGTTAAATCTAGCGGATGAATATAGGTTGAGAAATTTACATAGGATATTTACATAGTCCTGAAGTTCAGTTCAGTTCAGTTCAGTCGCTCAGTCGTGTTCGACTCTTTGCGACCCCATGAATCGCAGCACGCCAGGCCTCCCTGTCCATCCCCAACTCCTGAAGTTCACTCAGACTCACGTCCATCGAGTCCGTGATGCCATCCAGCCATCTCATCCTCTGTCATCCCCTTCTCCTCCTGCC
>SJYX01019486.1:39895-51582 GCA_006410675.1 Oreotragus oreotragus
GTTTTGTGGTGATGGATCCATTTCCAGGTTGTCTCTGGCCAATCATTCTGACTCAGGGTCTTTCCTGGTGGCGCGAGCATCTCTCAGCCAAGCGAGGAGGATTCTGGGAGGTTGGTAGGACATATCAACTTCTGTCTGTGTCTCCCTTCTCCTTGGGACCCTTCCCGAATTCTTCTGGTTGTTAGACCTGCATTGCTTACCCAGGACCTCCTGTCGTAAGATAAGTCATGCACGTGGTTACTATCATGCCTGGCCAGGGCGGGTGGTTCCAGTCAGTATTTTTCCTAACAGCACAGTGCAGTGGGGGCCACAGGACTGAGTAGAATGAGATGTGTTTACACACCCAGGCTTACTCATTCAGTCGCCAGTCTATTCATTCCTCAGGTCTCCCTGCTCACAACTGTCAGTTGCCTTATCTAGCCACACAGACTCTGAGCTCCTCGAGAGCAGATGTCAAGTCTCCTTAATGCCTCGCTGTGCCTGACATAGACTAGACAACTCAATAAGCCAGTTGAGAGGGACATGAGTTGAAACAAACACACATTTATTTGGCTACCCCACATGTGTTCAGATGGCAAATCCCCAAATCATGATTAACAGTCAGTTTACAAGGGAATGATATCAAGGACCGGCTGTGCCCCCTTCCTGGGCACCATCACGAGGCTTGGGCATCCTCTCTTCCTCTGCCCTCTGTGACCGGGGAGCCCCACTCACTATCCCTCCATCCTGAGACCATCACCTCCTTCTCAGCCTCCTGGGTCCTGAGGCGAGGGGGCTGTGCTGGTCTTGCCCCTTGGTCACTCCACCAAATTCATACTTAATTGTAAAGGTGATGTCTCCCCTGCTGAGTGGTGAAGACCCCTCCTCTCACACCTGGGGAACTCCACCAGGCTTTTCTATGCTTGCATGTCAGGAATGCCGCCAGCATTGCAGCAAAAGGTACCACCTCCATGTTCCGGGGTCCTGGAAAACCAAGTAGGGTAGCTACTCGAGATGAGTTTGGGGAGAAAAGAGGTAGATAGGCCTTGTGGTTTAGGCAGGCTGGCATGGAGGGGTACAGGGAGACCATGGCAAGGCCCACATCTTCATTCTGGATGGAACTGGGACTTTAGATGTGGACTGTGGATGGAGAAGAGTAAGTAGAAGGTCATGCAGGGGAAAACTCAGAAGGACATAAAAATCATGCTTACCATTTATTAAGCCCCTGTTGTGTGCCAGGTATTATACTGGATGCTTATATATGCAATAGATTCTTTCTGAGATACCTGCCTATCTCATGGAACCAGCTCCTCTAATCCACAGGGTGGGACCACTGCATTCATTCATTTAACAAGTATTTAAGCACCTACCAAGGACTTTCCGGGTGGCGCAGTGGTAGAGAATCTGCCTGCCAATGCTCTTCCTGCTTGAGACGCAAGAGACACGGGTTTGATCCATGGGTCAGGGGGATTCCCTGGAGAAGGAAATGGCAGCCCACTCCGGTATTCTTGCCTAGGAAATCCCATGGACAGAGGAGCCTGGCGGGCTACAGTCCATGGGGTTGCAAAGAGTTGGCCACGACCGGGCATGTACACACAGAGCAGAGAGAAGCATCTACCAAGTAGAAAGCCCTGTCCCAGAGATTAGGTACACAGAGAAAGACAGATGTGGTCTATGCCTTCATGGAGGGGAGATGGACACTAAGTAAATAAACAACTGGACATATATACATACTATACAAATTTGTACAAATTATACAAAATGAAATTAGCATAAATATTATAAAGGGAAAGAATGAGGTACCATGTGGAGAAGAACAGCAGCTAGGTGACTCCGAATGGCCAGGGAAGCTGCCAGAGGGGAGAATTTTATACCAAGACCTGAAGGATGGGAGGGAACTGGAAATATGAAATGGGAACTGTGGGTAGTGGGAGGACAGGGGCCATGTGGAGAGGAAATTTCCAGGCAGTGGGAACATCAAGGCCAGTGTTCTTGAGGGTGGGATGGCTGGACGCTGTGAGTCTAAGGAAGCGCAGTCCCAGATGGAGCCGGCGAGGGCAGCTTGGGCCAGATCCTGCAAGGCCTTTGCTGCAGCAGAAATAGAAATGAGACTTTTCTCATAAATAAGGGAAATAAGAGAACAATGAACAGGCTGGAGAAACAGCTTAAACGGGACCGAAAGAGTTAAGCAACTTGGTTACTCTTTAGCTGTTACTACTAACAAACACATGTAGCTAGACTCTCCTTCACCAAGCTAATCACTCTCTGAGTCTATGTGAATTCTATCCTGCACTTGGCATTCTTTTCCCCCACACCCTTCTTTGGAAGACACTACCTTGAAACACTCTTAATTTCAGAAGGAACGTCAGGAACAGATCACTGCAGAGAGGACCAACCCCAGTTATGCCTGATGCCAACTGTGGCTGTTTTGAAATTTTGCAAAAGAAAGAACGCAAGCCTGTCGCTGCCTTGAGCCTTATTTCCTTCTCCAGACTGCAAGCCCTGACTATAAAATTTCTCGCTAACTCCTCCAGGGCAGGCACAGCTCTGGAACCACTAGCCTGCTATGTTGCGTCTTTGCCTGGCAAAGAAATAAAGCTACGCCTTCTCTTTCCTCCAAACCTCTGTCTCCATATTTCTATTTGGCAAGGGTGCATAGAGAGCAGAGATTTTCAGCAACACCTTGTGGGCCAGAGTAGGGAGGCTGGGTTTCATTTTACACACTGTTATTTGATGTGTTGATTTTAAAAGTACATAAATTATTGAATCACATAATCTAACAATAGTTTGATAACTATATTTCAATTATTTCCAATCTAGTTTCTTTTATCATCCTGTGCATATTATTTTATGCATTGAAAAACACAATTCTGCCTCAGGATTCCAATGGGGAGAGAAAGAGGATGCAGGGAATGCGGCCACAAGAGGGGACCCACTATGGCTTCTGTCATCACCTCCACCACCACCACGGCCACCTCTGTGCTCCTGGCCTTGGGAAAGGAGTTATAAATCCCCAGGTGTGAGCCCACGCCTGCAGGAGGGTCAACTCTGAGTAGGTGATGGCAGATACAGATAAACTCAACATCAACAGCCTCAACCAATGACTGCTGCAAATGAGAGGGTCTTAGAAGCACAAGGATGTCTGGCTACAAGGAGAATGAAAAAAGAGAACTGTGCTTAAAGTTCTGCCAAATCTTTCTCAGTCAGCCCATCCTACTAGAACTTGAAGCATTGCTCAAAATAGTGATGATACCCACAGGCAGTACTTGGATTTGTCTCAACTTTTGGAGTATGGTGGTTTCCCACTAGAAAGCAAACTATAGTGGGGGACACAGACTTTGGAGACTATCTGCCTTTGATTGGCTAAAGAAAAAAATTGATTATCCAGAGACTTTTTTTTCTTCTCAGAAGAAAGCACAAGTATCAATAGAATGTATGGATTTTGTGATGAAAGTAAAAGATATCATGTTACACTATGGAAAACATGTTTCACAGACTGCTTTAACTGTTTACCAGTAGCAGCCTTTCTGGTCAAGAAAATACTCTGCTGCTCTGAGGTTTGTCAGCAGATCCTCAATCTATGGAGCAGATTTGGAAAACTATGTGACCCTCTGATGGACCAGATCAAGGTCTTCTTTGTGACCTTTTGTGGTGTGACCTGGGTAAAGTTGTCTTAGAATAAAAATGACAGAGGGGTGTCCTTCACACCTGGTGCAGAAGTGGCTGTCAAATTTCTCCAGAAGTGTGATTTGGATCTTACATGTAGAGCCTATAAGGTGGTAGAAGATGGGTATGAATTTTTTGCCAAGAAGCATTTGATCACTCTGGTGTTTGCACCCGATTATTGTGGAGAGTTTGACAATGGAGATACCATGCCAAGTGTGGACAGAGTCTTTTTCAGATTTCAAAACTTGCAGAGAAAAAGAAGCCGAATGCCAGGAGATCCATTAATATCTCCAAGGAGTGTGATCACAAAGCAAGCAAAGAAGTAGGTGTCATTTTGACACTGCTTAATTGGAACTTGTGATATTGGAGTATATGACCTTCATTTTTTTAAATTATGTGGATTATTCAGCTTGCTCAAATAGTGTTGGTGAGCCTGCTCCTTCCATTTTTGACTTAATGAATGATATTTGCTTGTTATAACAGCAAATAGAAAACTCTCCCCACCCAGGAAAAAAATGTTTTTTTTTTTTACAGTTTTCCTTTGTTTTTGTAATTCTGTTCCTTTTGCAAACAACTATAATGATGGTATTAAAGCTGAAAGTCTTGGGACAGTTTATCCAGTCTAGGAGGTAAATGTACAACAGATCTGTTTTAAATTCACTACAACCCATGAATAATGTGAGTGTTCGTTTTCTTCAGGATATAAAGAGAGCCCTAGGGTGCTCAGTCTGTACAAGTGATCATCATAAAATGCATACTGTTGATACAAACCACTATGAACAAAATATTATTAAAAATTTGTTTCAAAAGGATTGCTTTTATCTTACTGTGTTATCATGTACACACATTTTTATAGCTGTCCAAGTTGGGAGTAACTTTCAACCTTGCCAGCATCACTGGTATGATATGTATTTAATTAAAGCACACTTTCCCTTGTTGTTGTTGATTAGTTGCTAAGTCATGTCCAGCTCTTTTGCGACCCCATGGACTGTAGCCCACCAGGTTTCTCTGTCCATAGGATTTTCCAGGCAAGAATACTGAAGTGGGTTGCCATTTCCTTCTCCAGGGAATCTTCCCAACCCAGGAATCAAACCTGCGTGTCCTGCATGCAAATCCTGCTGGCTGATTCTTTACCACTGAGCTACAAGGGAAGCCCTATTATATACTTAAAATGACAATTAAAGTCATTATTTTCAATGTTTCTGTCTTCCCTAAAGCCAAAGCTTTTGTTGAACATTGAGTGTCTACATATTGACATTCCTCTGAGTATAAGGTGGCTTAATTGTGTACACATGCTACTTCCTGAGGATTCAAAAACAGGGTTTTGAATTTGCATAGCAATTAGTAACATACTGCTCCTTAAGCTATTAATGATTAAAGTTAATAACCTTTTTTCCAATTTCACTATAGCCTATTCATTAAGTAATCCTGTTACACCAGGTCTGAACCCATCCATTTAGAAAGCTTCAAATTACGGAAATAATGCTGTTCTAAACAAGTGACCAATTATGCTTTCTTTGCTTTACTTTCTTTATTCTATAGTGAAGTTGAAGCTTATAAATCAAAACAAAGGAACCAACTTACTATCCACTAGTTTATACAGAACTTACAATATCTATGACTTTTAAAAACTGTGATCTGTTAAAAAGAATTGTTTCAGCAGATGACTGTCTATAATATCATGTGATGAAAATGAATTCAGACTTCTTAAATGATGAACTTGTTAAAAATAAAACAATGAAGACTTCCCTGGTGGTCCAGTGGTTGAAAATCCTCCTGCCAATGCAGGGGATATGGGTTCAATCTCTGGTCTGGGAAGATTCCACATGCCGCAGGACATCTAAATCTGTGCGTCACAACTGCTGAATCTCACGCACCCCGGATTCTGTGCTCCACGACAAGAGACGCCACCGCAAGGAGAAGCCTGCACACTGCAACTGGAGAGTATTTCCCACTCACCACTAGAGAAGGCCCTCTTGTGTGCAGCAACAAAGACTCAGCACAGCCATTGTTGTTGGCAGTTGCTAATTCGTGTCTGACTGCGACCCCGTGGACTGCAGCACACCAGGCTTCCCTGTCCTTCACCATCTCCCGGAGTTTCCTCAAACTCATGTCCATTGAGTCGGTGAGGCTATCCAACCATCTTATCCTCTGTTGCCCTCTTCTCCTCCTGCCCTCAATTATAAATAATAAAAATTTTAAAATAGAAAAAAATTATTAAAAAAAAATAGCCACACAATTCTGCAAAAGGGTTCATGGCACAAAGAAGATAAGATGTAGGTCCCTTCCCTGCACCCAATCAGGACTAGTCTTCCACAGAACCCCAGAACCTCAAAGCGAGGCTCTTAAAGAACACCCAAGTGAGAGGGTAACAGGCAGGAAGGCCAGGGGTCTCTGTAGGGCTCGGAGAACCGCGCTCTGAAAAGGACATTCAGGGACAGCCTCTAGTGGACTGACAAATTTTATTATCCAGCTTTTGTAGATACATGGTTTCAGGGAGCAGAGCATAAAGCAGACTTGCACATAGCCTTTCTCGATAAAACATCAAAGCATTCCAGCATAAAATACAGTTCCCACCGCCCAAGCCATAACATAGCTTTGGCGAAACTCTAAAGGGAGTCTTAGGAAACAACAGTCCTTGCTCCCAGAGACAGGTGATCGGAAGGAAGCCTTTGAATGCCTCCAGGCCAGGCGTGTGACCCTTCATCATCTGCTCCCAGCCTTGGGCACTCGGTGAACGTTCATAACCCCTTGTTAGGCTGGTCCCAGCTTCCAACCTCATCATGAGTGGAGCAAATACATTCTCAGTATTTGCTTAAAGCCTTCCAGCTCCTCCACAGGTCTCCAAAGGGAGGAGAGAGCCTGCAAATGTCAGACATTTTTAATCTCTTTTAAGCGGCAGGAGGAAACAAACTCGCAATATTTTTTCCTTCTCTATACAAATTTAAAAGGAGGGTTCTCTTAAAATTCTGTGTTGCCATAATATATCTGAGGTTATTGATATTTCTCCCAGCAATCTTGATTCCAGCTTGTGCTTCATCCAGTCTGGCATTATGCATGATGTACTCTGCATATAAGTCAAGTAGGCAGAGTGACAATATACAGTCTTGATGTAATCCTTTCCCAATTTGAAACCAGTCTGTTATTCCATGTCGGGTTCTAACTGTTGCTTCTTGACCTGCATACAGATTTCTCAGGAGGCAGGTACAGTCATCTGGTATCCCATCTCTTCAAGAGTTTTCCACAGTTTGTTGTGAACTGAAAATAGGTGTATGACAAAGAGTAATAAATTTCTTGTTTTTCATTCACAATCAATCTCATTTATTAAGTGGGATTTCTATAAAGGACAGCATAGCCCAAAATTGGACAAGGGACTCTAATGTTGAAATATCAAAGAACAGGTGTAATTAAAAACATAATGAACACTTTTACAGGCTTTTGATTATGTTATAAACACATGCATATTTTCTTTCAGAAACTACATGGAAGCTNGTGTATGACAAAGAGTAATAAATTTCTTGTTTTTCATTCACAATCAATCTCATTTATTAAGTGGGATTTCTATAAAGGACAGCATAGCCCAAAATTGGACAAGGGACTCTAATGTTGAAATATCAAAGAACAGGTGTAATTAAAAACATAATGAACACTTTTACAGGCTTTTGATTATGTTATAAACACATGCATATTTTCTTTCAGAAACTACATGGAAGCTTTTAAAATTATTTAAAGACTGGATGATATAAAAATATTATTCATGTTGCTGTTGATTTTGGGAAGATACTGAGAGCTCACTCAACTATTTGATGTTCCTGTAATGAGCAAGGGTTCATCAGTGGTTACTGATACTACATTTTATAGGGAAGATGCAATCTAGACCCAAAAGTGCCTAAGAAATTAAGGACTATATACGTTGATGCCACATCATATATTAAGGGTCAGATATCTGTAGAATGACAGAAAAACTCATTTTGAACTTGCTATGTCAGTAACTTATAAGATAATTCATCATGATGAATAGTTCAGGGCATACAATCAGTGGTCAAGTTTGTTCATCATGACCAAGAATATGCAATATGGATCAGAAATAACTTTTAACTAAAGGAAGTTCTTCTTGAATTTCTTTACTCCTTTTCTTTGGTAGAAGCCTTGGTATATGGCAAATGTATTTAAGGTATGTAATAAATGTATTTATTAATTCATGGCCATAAGATAACAGGAAAAGATTATGATATTTTTTCCAGATTCTATGAAATAATGATATTTGAAATTTCATTTCACAAAATGTTTTTTACATGATATAATATTTTTTAAAAACTTCATATAGAAAATCCACCTGTATACTTCTGTTCAAAAACAAGAAGAAATCTGCCATTTAAGAGGCATTTTAAAATGTAAACATTGTTAAATCAATTATCATAGTAATTTTGATAGAAATTAAAGCTTTATTGTGACTACTAACTAAAGCTCTGTAGCATTGTATGGCTTATTCATCATTAATTTATAATTTATTTTTTAAAACCCTCAGAAAAATGATCAATACCTTTAAAATAGAGCCAAAGTTAGTCTAACAATATCTGCTCAATAAAATACCTTTTCTAGAATGATGAGCTAATCTTATTTAGTAGAATCTTAATATGACAGTGTCATTAAATATTCCTTGGCCAAACTTATTTTCATGGAAGAAATAAATATGTTCCTTTGTTCCTAACAATATTCCCTTTTGTATTAGTCACTCAGTCGTTTCTGACTCTGTGCAATTGCATTGACTGGAGCTTGCCAGCCTCCTCTGTCCATGGAATTCTACAGGCAAGAATACTGAAGTGGGTTGCTATTTCCTTCTCCAGGGGATCTTCCCAACCTAGGGATTGAACCTGGATCTCCTGCATTGCTTTACTATATACTATCAATAAAAATTCAGAGGGAGAAATTTAAAAATCAACCCCCTCACCATTGCAACAAAAATAATAAAATATCCAAAATATCTAGGAATCAGCTTACCTAAGGAGATTAAAAAAAAAAAAACTGTACACAGAAAATTCTAAGACACTAATGAAAGAAATCAAAGATGACATAAACAGATGGAGAGATATCCCATGTTCCTGGGTAGGAGGAATCAATATTGTGAAAATGACTATACTATTAAATGCAATATACAGATTCAATGTGATCCCTATCAAATTAACATTAACATTTTTCACAGAACTAGAACAAAAAAGTTCACAATTCATATGGCAACACAAAAGAACCCTAATAGCCAAATAGTCTTGAGAAAGAAAAATGGAGCTGGAGGAATTGAGAGCGTAACAGGCAAGAAGGCCAAGGGTCTCCAAACGGAGGAAAGAGCCTGCATGTGTCAGACATTTTTCTCTCTCTTAAGTGGCAGGAGGGAACAAACTAGTGATATTTTTTCCTTCTGTATACAAATTTAAAAGGAGGTTTCTCTTAAAATTCTCTGTTGCCATAGTGACACGTGGTTTCACCTGAAGTTAACCAATGCCTTTTTTTAATGGAAATGTTCATCTTAAGCTATGCTAATGTACTATTCATTTACCCCAAACTCTGTCTTCAAGTCGATTCACCTTTTGGCTCAGAACCTACTTGATAAACCAGTATGTTAAACTCTGATATTGTTCCTCTAATCTATGTAAATGAAACTATTTGTATGGTGATCTGCCCTTCTTCAAGATTCAAGTTAATCATTTTATGGCCCAAGATAAACCATTTGGTGCCAAGATTATCCCAAAATACATTTTATGGGTGAGGGGCCTGGTGCCATTCTGAGTTTTGAGACATTATGTAAATGAAACTATTTGTATGGTGATCTGCCCTTCTTCAAGATTCAAGTTAATCATTTTATGGCCCAAGATAAACCATTTGGTGCCCAGATTATCCCAAAATACATCTTATGGGTGAGGGGCCTGGTACCATTCTGAGTTTTGAGAGATTCCTTTCTTTCATTAACAGGCTGCTTGTGACTATATAACATCCAGCTGAAGACTAGCAGGGGGGTACTCTTTCTGCCCGCTTCTGATGCCTATGTCAGAAGTTTTCTCTATCTCTTTTATACTTTAATAAAACTGTATTACACAAAAGCTCTGAGCGATCAAGCCTCGTCTTTGGCCCCAGATTGAATTCTCTCCTCTGGGGACCAAAAATCCCAGCAGCGTAATTCAACAACAAACTTTCATCGTGTGTCTTCTTTAAGCCCTGGGGATCAAATCTATCCCAGTTTTTCAGGATACAGTTCAAAGGAGTGAGGCTGGAATTGTTAGATCCCATCTGTAAGAGAGAAAAAAAGCGACCAGCGCCATTTTTCTACCGGAGGCGCCCCTCCCTGCTCTAGATGGGGGTGTAGACAGACTTTACACCAAAAGCTTTTCCTTCCTGGTCAGACTTAGTCTGTCCCTTACCGACACAGGTGCTGTCTTCGACCCTCCCGGTTCTACCACCGAGATGGGGTGGGGATGTACCAGGGGTAGACCTGATAGCATCTCTACCAGAGACATCCAGCTCTTCACCTTTAACCTTACTTGCCTCTGATGCCACCCAGGGTGCAATCGGAGTAACCCTCCGGAATGTCTCCCAAGCTAAGACTGCTGGGGGAAACATTCGTCACCTGAGTGCCTGTGCACGACCGTGAGTATATTCCTGACAATAATAAGGCTGATATGAACATAAAGCTGAGATGTTCTTTTCAACCATCAGCACACCAGTATGAGAGCCTCTCTGGTCCACTAAGAGCCAGTGTTACCAAAGGGAAAAAAAAAACCCATTGCAGTCCCAATCTGAGTAACCTTTAACCTCAGAGATGTTTTGGGGGCTAGAGCTCTATTAAGTTTTTGAACTTTTGATTTCTAGCAAGGTTAGGTGCTTTCTTGACTACCAATCTAAATTTGGGACCTAAGCCACAGTACACAGTAACAGTATAGATCCCAAGTCCCTTGAAAGTCTAAGATCTGATAGATTAGGTTAGTACTTCTAATTTTTAAGGAGTTATGAAATGGTCAAAGAGACCGAAAAGTTTGACCGAGAAAGGAGAGTTCGGTCCACACGCTTTACCCATTTCTGGTCGGTTCCCAAAGGAGACATTGGGTGCCTCTTGGCATTGGCAGGTCGGTATAAACCCCCGACAGGTTTCTGCCATAAGCCGTATGAGATCACCGTGGAACCGCAGAGCAAGGCTCCTCACTTGCTTCGCGTAGGGCATGTCATTCATTCACACAAGCACACCGTAGAGTTAATAAAGCACAGCAGAAAACGTGTTCGCTAAGAGAACAAAGAACTAGAGCTCCAAGCATCCTTACCTTGTCCTGAAGGATCCCGGACAAGCCCCCAAGATGAAAGGTTGTTGCTGAATCATGACGCCAGGATTCTTGGCCCCCGGAGGAGAAGAATTCAATCCGGGCCCAAAGACGAGGCTTGATCGCTCAGAGCTTTTATTAAAGTATAAAGGAGATAAAGAAAGCTTCTGACATAGGCATCAGAAGGGGGCAGAAAGAGTACCCACCTGCTAGTCTTCAGCTGGATGTTACATAGTCACAAGCAGCCTGTTAATGAAAGAAAAGAATGTCTCAAAACTCAGAATGGTACCAGGCCCCTCACCCATAAGATGTATTTTGGTATAATCTTGGCACCAAACATGCTAGTAAAGTAATGCTCAAAATTCTCCAATCCAGGCTACAGCAATACATGAACCGTGAACTCCCTGATGTTCAAGCTGGTTTTAGAAAAGGCAGAGGAACCAGAGATCAAATTGCCAACATCTGCTGGATCATCTGGCACCCCACCCCAGGACTCTTGCCTGGAAAATCCAATGGATGGAGTAGCCTGGTGGGCTGCAGTCCATGGGGTCGCTAACAGTCGGACAGACTGAGCGACTTCACTTTCACTTTTCTCTTTCATGCATTGGAGAAGGAAATGGCAACCCACTCCAGTATTCTTGCCTGGAGAATCCCAGGGACAGGGGAGCCTGGTGGGCTGCCGTCTATGGGGTCACACAGAGTCGGACAGGACTGAAGTGACTTAGCAGCAGCAGCAGC
>SJYX01019486.1:55054-77010 GCA_006410675.1 Oreotragus oreotragus
AAGAAAAGTTATGACCAACCTAGACAGTATATTCAAAAGCAGAGACATTACTTTGCCGACTAAGGTCCGTCTAGTCAAGGCTATGGTCCTGTGGTCATGTATGGATGTGAGAGTTGGACTGTGAAGAAGGTTGAATGCTGAAGAATTGATGCTTTTGAACTGTGGTGTTGGAGAAGACTCTTGAGAGTCCCTTGGACTGCAAGGAGATCTAACCAGTCCATTCTGAAGGAGATCAACCCTGGGATTTCTTTGGAAGGAATGATGCTAAAGATGAAACTCCAGTACTTTGGCCACCTCATGCGAAGAGTTGACTCATTGGAAAAGACTCTCATGCTGGGAAGGATTGGGGGCAGGAGGAGAAGGGGACGACCGAGGATGAGATGGCTGGATGGCATCACGGACTCGATGGACGTGCGTCTGAGTGAACTCCGGGAGATGGTGATGGACAGGGAGGCCTGGCGTGCTGCGATTCATGACGTCGCAAAGAGTTAGACACGACTGAGCGACTGAACTGAACTGAAATGAACTTGGCACCAAATGGTTTATCTTGGGCCATAAAATGATTAACTTGAATCTTGAAGAAGGGCAGATCACCATACAAATAGTTTCATTTACATAGATTAGAGGAACAATATCGGAGTATAACATACTGGTTTATCAAATAGGTTCTGAGCCAAAAGGTGGAACCGACTTGAAGACAGAGTTTGGGGTAAATGCATAGTACACTAGCATAGCTTAAGATAAACATTTCCATAAGAAAAAGGCATTGGTTAACTTCAGGTGAAACCAAGTGTCATTATGGCAACACAGAATTTTAAGAGAAACCTCCTTTTAAATTTATATAGAGAAGGAAAAAATATCGCTAGTTTGTTTCCTCCTGCTGCTTAAGAGAGATAAAACTGTCTGACACTTGCAGGCTATTTCCTCCGTTTGGAGGCCCCTGGCCTTCCTGCCTGTTACCCTCTCACAGGGAACCCCTTAGTAGTCCAGTGGTTGAGACTTGACACTCTCACTGCCAGATCAGGTTCAATCCCTGGTCAGGGAACTAAGATCTCACAAGCCTTCCGGCCAAACAAACGAAAAACACCCAGTACAGGTGCAGAGACATTCTGAACTCCCTAGGAGCTACATGAAGAGCTTCTTAGTGGGGCATGGGGAAACACTGGAAGGGGATCTGCATATCCTCTTCCCCATCTTCACCCCCTTCATCTACAGTCTTTAATCAGAAGTGCTTCACTTGTATGCACTTTATGTATTGGGCATAGACATAAGATTTCCTTTAAAGAAAGAACACCATGATATAAAAATCACTCACATACACCTTCAAAACCACTAACCACCCATTTTACAGATGAGGAAATTGAGGCCCTGAGAGAGAAAGGGAGTTGTTATGACACCAAAGCAAGGCACAGAGTGCTGTGTTTTGACTCTCAGGCATGTGTTATTTCCTGGAAAATTCAAAGCCTCTTTTCCAACCAGCACTGCTGCCCACATGGGGTCAAATGGGGGTGGGAGGCCTCTGGGCAGAAAATGCTCATGACATGCTGAGAATGTGGGGTAAATGGGGGCCTAGGAGGTTTCATCAGGAGTGCCATGGCAGAGGGACTCATCTCTAGGAGCATCTTAGCATTCCAGATGACATGGAAATCACCAGGAATGGCCAGTCAAGCTGGAGGAACTCCCAAACAGGTACAGGAATATGAAATTCCTGGGTGTCATCTAGGGCTGATTCATGGAAATATTACATTCTGTGCTCTATAAACAAAACAGTCCACCAATCCTCATTTTGCCTGTTAATCCAAATATAATATGCATGTACATATTTTTAAGTATTAAGTGCCTCCTGCTGCTGGAGGATAGAAATGCACAGAGAGGTTCACAATTTCATCCTTCAGAGCTGCTTAACAAGGAGCAGAATCATAAAAACCTGGAGTTGAAGGAATATAGGAACCTTCTAATGAGGGTCACAAAATCCCTGGAGAAAGCCTGCAGGGCTGGGCAGGACACATAAAGGAAGGGTGTCAGGTGGTACTGAGAGGCAGGGCTACGAAGACATGGGGAGTGCATTAGGCCTCCAAGGCTGTTCAAAGTTAAGAATTGTTTTAATATTTAAAAAATACATTCTTATGGTACAGCGTTCAAAGGATGCTTACCAAAGAGGATTCATTGAAGAAAAAACCACCCTTTCCCGTGTGTTGCCCAGACAAGTTTTCCAAGGAGGAAGAGATTTTACTCACAAAAGATATTTCTACACAAATGATAGCATACAAACACCATTTTTTTTAACTTCTTTTTTTTTTTTTTAATATCATGTGTCATTAAGATCCTGGAGCTCTTCCTATATCCTTCAGTTCAGTTCAGTCACTCAGTCGTGTCTGACTCTTTACAACCCCATGGACTGCAGCACGCCAGGCATCCCTGTCCATCACCAACTCTCGGAGTTTACTCAAACTCATGTCCATTGAGTCGGTGATGCCATCCAAGTATCTCATCCTTTGTCAACCCCTTCTCGTCCCACCTTCAATCTTTCCCAGCATTAGGGTCTTTTCAAATGAGTCAGTTCTTTGCATCAGGTGGCCAAAGTATTGGAGTTTCAGCTTCAGCTTCTACATAGAAAACCCTAAAGACTCCACCAGAAAATTACTACAGCTAATCAATGAATATAGTAAAGTTGCAGGATATAAAATCAACACACAGAAATCCCTTGCATTCGTATACACTAATAATGAGAAAATAGAAAGATAAATTAAGGATACAATTCCATTCACCACTGCAACAAAAAGAATAAAATACTTAGGAATATATCTACCTAAAGAAAAAAAAGACCTATATATAGAAAACTATAAAACACTGGTGAAAGAAATCAAAGAGGACACTAATTAAGAAAGCTGAGCACCGAAGAATTGATGCTTTTGAACTGTGGTGTTGGAGAAGACTCTTGAGAGCCCCTTGGACTGCAAGGAGATCCAACCAGTCCATTCTGAAGGAGATCAGCCCTGGGATTTCTTTGGAAGGAATAATGCTAAAGCTGAAACTCCAGTACTTT
The DNA here is from genome assembly GCA_006410675.1 of Oreotragus oreotragus. Classification (NCBI taxonomy): domain Eukaryota; kingdom Metazoa; phylum Chordata; class Mammalia; order Artiodactyla; family Bovidae; genus Oreotragus; species Oreotragus oreotragus. Next base: position 58,101 of record SJYX01019486.1, read on the forward strand.
GGCCACCTCATGTGAAGAGTTGACTCATTGGAAAGACTTTGATGCTGGGAGGGATTGGGGGCAGGAGAAGAAGAAGACGACCGAGGATGAGATGGCTGGATGGCATCACCGACTCAATGGATGCGAGTCTGAGTGAACTCCAGGAGTTGGTGATGGACAGGGAGGCCTGGCGTGCTGCGATTCATGGGGTCACAAAGAGTCGGACATGACTGAGCGACTGAACTGAACTGAACTGAATAAATAGACATGACTATGTTTAAAATACTCTCTTGTAGATTTTCAGTGTTTAAAAACAATAACTTGACCAAAAAAATAAAATAAAATAAATGAGGAGAAAGAAGGAATTAATAAAGAACAATCTGACATTAATAAAATGGGAAACTGATACATTGTAGAAATGAGAAAAACCACAAAACAGAATGTTTTCAAAGGTTGATAAAAATCCTCTGCTAAGTGTTATTAAGGAAAATAAAGCAAATATATGAAGAATGTGTAAGGCAATATAACCACAGAAACACACAAAAGAAATGAGTAGCTAATACAAATTTGTGAAAGAGTTCCTATGGGTCAGACACTGTTTTAGATACTGTAACATTTAAATTTCACAAGTGTAAGTATTATGTAATTTAATTTTCACATCAGTTTTATACATAAAATAGATTTTAGTGTTATCCCTATTTCCCAAATGAGACAAAACTTAGCAGAGAGAGGTAAAAGAACTTCCCCAAATTTACATTGCTAGTAAGTGACAGAGCTAGATTAGAATTAGGCAGTATATGTCTTTAATCCTTCCTCAACATTGCCTTTCTTCAAATGTTTATCTCATGGAGTGTTGTTGTCCAGAAGATCCTTACAGACCACTTAATCCTTTTCTCATTTTATAGTAGAGGATCTTTTTTTGGATTGTCCTAAAAAATGGAAGAAACTCTCTGGAGAGATTTAGAAGAGTAAGTGGAGATGTTGTTGACCTAAAGAACAAATACAAAATTTATAAGAAAATATTATGTACAACTCATGGCAATAAATTTGAAAATCTAGAAGAAGGAAATAATTTTTGAGCAAAATATAAATGATGAAATTAATTTAATAAGCAGGGAAAAACCTAAAATGAAATTAATAACTATATAAGAAATTGGAAGTATAAATAAAAGTCTACCTTTTAAAGACACACCAGTCTCAGGTGGTTTTACTGCAGAGCAGGTATCATTTTTAAAGAACAACTATTCCTATCTTATTTAAATTATTCCACACTATTGGGGAAAATAAGGGCTTCCCTGCTGACTCAGTGGTAAAGAATTCACCTGCCAATTTAGGACCTGCAGGTTCCATCCTTGGGTGGGGAAGACCCCCTAAAGGGGAACATGGTAATCCACCCCAGTATTCTTGCTGGGAAAATCCCATGGGCAGAGGAGTCTAGCAGGCTACAGTCCATGGAATTGCAAAGAATCAGATACAGCTGAAGCAACTGAGCATGCACGGGGGCTGATAGAAAGGAAAAGGTGGGGCATGAGACATGCAGGATCTTAGTTTCTCGACTGAATGATTTCCCTGTAATATATAACTGAATACTTAAAACTCACACCAATTAAAAGATGAGATAACCTGTGACTCAGAAAAACTAAGTAACTTGCCTAAGTTCACCCAGTTTGGAAGCAACTAAGTAGTTACTTGTCCAGGAAAAAAGTCAATAAAGACAATAGAATATCATCTGAGCTTCTGAAATTGTTACAGTATTATGCAAATAAGTAGACAGTTAAAAAATGTTAAAGTCAAGGAGTCAGGTTTTTACAAAGAGGCAATTATAAATAAGGAAGGATTTCCCCCAAACAGTGCAGGTCTTCAGGTTATTTAAGGGTAGAACTTAATTGTGAAGAATATAAATATCAGTTTGTAATAAAAAACATTCACACACATGGAAACATGATAGAAACATCTGAATGAAGGCATGCCTAAATATTTCCAGTGGGTCCAGTTATTCAACTAGCAGACATTCCTTACTTCTTTTTAGTCTCTATGACGCAATCAGTTCTTTCTGTGGCAGTAGATGCAGAGGCCCCTGCAGACCAGAGTGCCTCCTATGAATAGAGCTGAGCACGGGATAAAGTTCCCTCAGCTTTCTAAAGATATGTGGTGATGAATTAAGAAGATCATTCCATTATTTTTCTTTCCCAAACCTTTCTTAAAGCTTCTTTCACATCCTTGTTTCTCAAAGAGTAGATAAAGGGGTTGAGCAGTGGGATCACCACTGTGTAGATCACAGCAACTGTGCGGTCTTGGGTCAGGGAGTAGCTGGACCTGGGGCGCAGGTACATGAAAAGTGTTGTGCCATAGAAGAGGCACACAGCAGTGAAGTGGGAAGCACAGGTGGAAAAGGCCTTGAATCTGCCCTGGGTTGAGTTCATTCTCAGGATGGTGATGAGAATTAAAAGGTAGGAGACCAAGATGGTGAGGGTACAGCTCAAAAGGTTGAAACCAGCAAAAATGAAGAGCAAGATTTCACACAGTGAGGTGTCCACACAAGACAGAGACAGGATGGGTGGTCCATCACAGAAGAAGTGAGTGATCACGTGAGTACCGCAGAATTTCAGACTGAAGATACAGCTTGTGTGGATCAGAGAATTAAGAAACCCTGCACCATAGGATCCTGCAATCAGAGAGGCACAGACCGTAGGAGACATGGCAATTGGGTAGAGCAGGGGATTACAAACAGCCGCATAGCGGTCATAGGCCATGGCAGCAATGAGATAGCATTCACTGGTGGCAAAACCCGCATAGAAAAACATCTGAACCACACAGCCAAGATAGGTGATCACCTTCCTCTTGGCCAAGAAGTTCACCAGAGTCTGGGGGACAACCGTGGAGGAGTAGCAGAAATCCAAGAAGGAGAGGCTCTTCAGGAGGGAGTACATGGGTGTGTGCAGCATGGCACTTACATGGATCAGAAGAAACATGATTAGATTCCCCAGCAGTGTGATAGTATACATGCCCAGGAACACCATGAAGAGCAGCTTCTGGAGCCAGGGGTCACTGGTGAGCCCCAAAAGCTCAAACTCTGTCCCTTGGCTCAGGTTGGCCCCTTCCATATTTCTTCAACGCTCTGTGACATGGAAAGAGAGGACCACTGGTAAGAAGTGAAACACCCAGAGGCTTACACTGGCTTAATTCTACCCTAAGGACAGCCTTCTGAAGATTGCTGTCACTGAGGAAGTCTGTTTTTGTCAGTGGAATTCTGTCATAGAGAAGTTCTCCTCAACTTGGCTAATTAGTCACTTATGGAAAATAGAGAAGAAATATACACAATTTGGTCTCTAAGGGATCTTAAAAAAATTCTAAATAATGAAACAATTACTTACCAAAAATTTATTGACCATCTTCTATAAACTTAGCTCTGTGTTCTTCCTGTCAGGAGTTCAAGTATGTCTGACTTCAAGAAGCCTGTATTCTAGAGACTATGTATTTTGTGTTTAAGCACAGAAGCTATGGCATCAGACTGACAAGGTTCCAAACAGACCTCATCATTAGCCAGCTATGTAACCTTGGGAATGTTACTTAACCTTTTTTCTGATTTTCAGTTTTCTGTAAAATAGGGATAACAACACTAATCTCAAAAGTTTATTGTAAAAATTCAATGAGTTAATTCATGTAAAGCACTTGAACAAAGCCTGGCACTTTGAGAAAGAATGTTAGCTTGACTATTCTTATCAGAGAGAAAAATCTAACACAAAACTAAACAATAAAAATAAATAAATGAAACAGTGACAAGATTTAGCAAACAACCTACCACCAAACAAAATAGAAGAGAGACGTGTACTAAGTGAGAGTGACTACACAAGCCTTCAGAGGATCCGGAGAATTCTAGAGGAGTGGAAGGTGGTTTGTTGGCTCAGCTATAAAATTGGTTCTCAGAACTTGGCACAAGTCAAGCACTATTGTGGACTCTAAAGGTGATGGGGGTTGGGATGTGGAGAAATAGGAGTGGTATAAGGCTGCAGAGTGTACACTGAGACCTTGCATTCCAGAGCATCAGCCAAGGGGGAAATGTCACCCATCCTTCATGAAAGCACCATCATTTCCAGTGAATAGAATCACCTTGTTCCTAAGGGATGTTGGGGCCAGCAGGGAAGGAATAGCCCCTCCCCAGGCCCAGGACTAGGGCTTTGTAAAAATGCCTTTTATATATAGAGAATGAATAAAGTCATGATGTACTCTTGAGAGTCCCCTGGACTGCAAGGAGATCCATCCTAAAGGAAATCAGTCCTGAACACTCATTGGAAGGACTGATGCTGAAGCTGAAACTCCAATACTTTGGCCACCCGCTATGAAGGACTGATTCACATGAAAAGACCCTGATGCTGGGAAAGAGTGAAGGCAGGAGGAGAAGGGGACAACAGAGGATAAGATGGTTGGATGGCATCACCAACTCAATGGACATAAGTTTGAGTAAACTATGGGAGTTGAAGATGGACATGGAGGCCTGGTGTGCTGCAGTCCATGGGGTCACAAACAGTCAGACACGACTGGGCAACTGAACTGAACTGAACTGTACCACCTGAACACCACACTCTCTCCTGCTCCATTGGCTGCCTGTTCCTGAATTACCTTGGGCTCTGGAGTCAGCTAAGTATCCTGTGCTCTTTGGTGAGGATCCTCAGTTTTGAAGATGTCGAAACCAGCAGATGTGATAGAGGAGGCTAGAAAGGGAAAAAATTGAGCCCCCTCCTCCTGCCCTGAGGAGTAAATGAATAATGGAGCTGTGAAAGATGTTGGGAAGATTCCAGAGAGGAAAGAGCTGTCATGAACAGGCAAAAGATTCTAGTTTGTCCCATTGGCAAACTTTCCAGAATCAGCAAACTGCCAGAACAGGGGAAGACTCTGGAATATGGATAAGTAAATTTGTCCATAAATTTGTTGAGGGACTTCCCTGGTGGTCCAGTGGTTAAGATCCTGTGGTTAAGACTCTGTGCTCCCACTGCAGGGGACCTGGGTTTGATCTCTAGGCAAGGAACTAGATCCCACATACTGCAACTAATAGCTCACAAGCTGCAACTAAAGATCCCACATGCCACAACTAAGACTTGGCACAGCCAAATCAATCAATAAATTTTTTTAAAAAATTTTAGCTATCAAGTAGATGCTGAAGACACTATGGCTATTGATGGAACACTGTGAGTGGTGACTGGAAGAAATCAGTGTAATGCCCAAAGAGATAACATGCCCTAATAAAGTTGCGATACAAGACCCAAGAGGGCAAACTTGAACACAGGGTACTGGTAACATCGTTTAGAGTACATGGAGCATAACTGACTTATTTGGTGTCACTGAGGTGTAACATTTCAGCCATTCTGAACCCAACAGTTACTAGTTTATAACAAACCCTATTATGCAGGATTGCAGATAGCCCCAGATTTGGGTTGCAAATATCATTGCATTTGACACCCTATTGGTGTCAAATGGACTTTAAAGAATTAACTGTAAAAATCTCAGGATGAACTAACTTACAGGGACTTCAAGAGATTGAGAAATGGTTGTTATGAGTGAAGTAGAACTTAAGACCCAAGTTCACACCTTCTTCAATAGGTGGTTTCAATGTGGGTAACAGTTCTGCAAATACTTCTCTGATTAAAAGAGTAGACAAAAGCTGAGAAGAGTAGGAACGCGGCCAACACGCAGACTGGGAGGTGGGATGGAAAAGGGTAGGGTCGTGGGTGATGCAATGGGTAGCTGATCAGAGCCTCTGATTTATTACTCGCTTTATTCTACTCACTTTCTCTTCTTCTCCCCTTTCCTCTGCCATCCCTCTTCTCCAGTCTGCACTAAATTCAAAACTGTTCAGAGTATAGAGAGTTAGTCAAGCAAGGGATTGTGGACAAACTGACATCTCTGACAGTCTTTCAGAGGATGCTGGAGTGGGGTCCCCGTGGCAGTCCAGTGGTTAGGACTCCTTGCTTTTTCTAATTCAGGGGGCACAGGTTTGATCCCTGATTGGGGAACTAGGATCCCACATGTTATGCAACATGGCCAAAATAATAATAAATAAATGGAAGTAGTTCATCTTGGAGGGAGGGAGGTGAAGGATGCTGGAGTAACAACTATTTCTGTTGGCTGTAGTCTATACCTGTGAATGGAAACTAGGAAGAAAACTTGAGTGGTCTAATCTAGTCATGCTGGAGTGGAGTGTTTGGGAGTGAGAGCAGGTGTCAGGGGCCTGTAGATAAGGGAGGAATAAGCAAGGGTTTTATTATACCTGTTTCTTTGCCTTCCTCCTTGGGATAACAGAGTGGGAGTACGACGGAGAGCAGGCAGCCCGAGAGAGCAGCAATGACCCCAAACAGCGAGCAACAATGACCTCAAACAATGGTTCTGAAACGTTAAGGCGCTCTGCCCAAGGTTCCCTGGAGAAGCTTGCTGCATGTGCAGATTCTAGGTACCAACCTCAGAAAATGTGACCTAGTAAATCTAAAGCCAGGCCCCCAAATCTGGTGAATCCGAAACAGGTCGTCACTGACCACACTTGAGAAACACTAAACCATGGAGTATCTTCCCCTGGGCCACATATAAATATCCTTTTCTGAGGTGCTAGAATTCTCCATGTCCTGGAAAATCAGATCAGCCTGTAGGATAAGGTGGTTGTCCTGGACATTCACTTCCTTCCAGAAGACATACAATTCCCAGAAATCTGAGTATTACTTGGGGATAGTCAAGCACCAACGAATTTCGTCCTTCAAGTTTGCTTTACATGTTCATAAGAAAACCATTTAATTCCAACAGAGCATGTGACCTGGTGGCAGAGCTGTTGCTCTGGAGGTCAGAACACAATCTTTCATTAGAAAAACAGTGATGACAAAGCCTGACTCATTGGGTCCATAGACTGGGGATCAGAGCCTGCTATTGACTTTAACCTCTCACATGGTGAGGGGAGGGAGGCAGCCCCCACCCTGAGAGGCACTTACAGCTGGTCCTGTACTGGGAAGAGACACCCCAGAGCCATCTTTTCCCATGGGTGGCCCATTAGCTCATAGCTGGGGAGGATGTTGCCTTCATTAATGAGGGCTTAGCAGGCAGGTGAAGAAGTAAGAATAATTGGCCCCATATAGGTCCATTAATGTGTTTGCAAAGTTACTGAGTTTCTACCCTTGAGAAATCTGGTGACTTGGACACTGGGAATAAAGGGAACAGATCCATACCAGATCCCTGCCAATACACTGATCAGTAGCCCCAAAGGACCTCTCTATCTCAACCCCGAATTGAACTCTTATGTACTTATTAACTGTATTTCTTCTATGCTGGATAAACAAGTTTTTATAGTTTTTCTTTCCTTTATTCCAGTTTCCCAATGTATAGGGTGACCTAGACTACAGTGGAGGATGACCTCTCTGTCCATCAAGATCATAATAAAATTAGAGGTATGTGATTTACTTAACACATACTTGGGATTTTCTAGAGATAGTTCTGTTATCAATTTCTAATTTAATAGCATGTCATCAGAGAACATGCTTTGTATGACTTGAACACTTTTGGATTCATTGAGACTTGTTTATGGCCCAGAATATGGTGTATTTTTATGAATATTCCATGACCACTTGAAAAGAATTACATTCTGTCATTAGGTCAAGTGGCCTATCATTTTCAATTACCTCATGTTGCTTAATAGTGTTGTTCAAGTCTCCTATATCCTTTCTAATTTTCTGCCTACTTTTTCTATCAAGAATTGAAAGGGCCCAGCAATCCCACTGCTGGGCATACACACCGAGGAAACCAGAATAGAAAGAGACACATGTACCCCAATGTTCATCGCAGCACTGTTTATAATAGCCAGGACATGGAAACAACCTAGATGTCCATCAGCAGATGAATGGATAAGAAAGCTGTGGTACATATACACAATGGAGTATTACTCAGCCATTAAAAAGAATACATTTGAATCAGTTCTAATGAGGTGGATGAAACTGGAGCCTATTATACAAAGTGAAGTAAGCCAGAAAGAAAAACAATACAGTATACTAACACATATATATGGAATTTAGAAAGATGGTAATGAGGACCCTGTATGCAAGACAGCAAAAGAGACACAGATGTGTAGAGCAGACTTTTGGACTCTGAGGGAGAGGGGGAGGGAGAGGGTGGGATGATTTGGGAGAATAGCATTGAAATATGTATACTATCATGTAAGAAACGAATCGCCAGTCTATGTTCAATGCAGGATGCAGGATGCTTGGGGCTGGTGTAGATATATAGAACAGTCTTTTGGACTCTGTGGGAGAGGGTGAGGGTGGGATGATTTGAGAGAATGGCATTGAAATATGTATAATATCATATGTGAAATGAATCAGCAGTCCAGGTTCGATGCATGATACAGGATGCTCAGGGCTGGTGCACTGGGACCACCCAGAGGGATGGTATGGGGAGGGAGGTGGGAGGGGGGTTCAGGATGGGGAACACGTGTACACCCGTGGCAGATTCATGTTGATGTATGGCAAAACCAATACAATATTGTAAAGTAATTAGCCTCCAATTAAAATAAATAAATTTTTTTTAAAAAGAGTTTTCTCCAACACCACAGTTCAAAAGCATCAATTCTTCAGTGCTCAGCTTTCTTTATAGTCCAACTCTCACATCGATACATAACTAGTGGAAAACCATAGCTTTGACTAGATGGACATCTGTTGGTAATGTCTCTGCTTTTTAATATGATGTCTAGATTGGTCATAACTTTTCTTCCAAGGAGCAAGTGTCTTTTAATTTCATGGCTCCAGTCACCATCTGCAGTGATTTTGGAGCCCAAATAAAATCTGTCACTGTTTCCACCTAAAAAGAGTTTTCTCCAACACCACAGTTCAAAAGCATCAATTCTTCAGTGCTCAGCTTTCTTTATAGTCCAACTCTCACATCGATACATAACTAGTGGAAAACCATAGCTTTGACTAGATGGACATCTGTTGGTAATGTCTCTGCTTTTTAATATGATGTCTAGATTGGTCATAACTTTTCTTCCAAGGAGCAAGTGTCTTTTAATTTCATGGCTCCAGTCACCATCTGCAGTGATTTTGGAGCCCAAATAAAATCTGTCACTGTTTCCACCGTTTCCTCATCTATTTGCTGTGAAGTGATGGGACCAGATGCCATGATCTTAGTTTTCTGAATGCTGAGTTTTAAGCCAACTTTTTCACTCTCCTCTTTCACCTTCATTAAGAGGCTGCTTAGTTCTTCATTTTCTGCCATAAGGGTGGTGTCATCTGCATATCTGAGGTTATTGATATTTCCCCCAGCAATCTTGATTCCAGCTTGTGCTTCGTCCAGCCCAGTGTTTCTCATGCATGTTTCTCAAGCATGATATTTCTGCATATAAGTTAAATAAGCAGAGTGACAATATACAGTCGTGATGTACTGTTTTCCCTATTTGGAACCAGTCTGTTGTCCAGTTCTAACTGTTGCTTTCTGATCTGCACACAGGTTTCTCAAGGGGGAGGTCAGGTGGTCTGGTATTTCCATCTCTTTCAGAATTTTCCACAGTTTATTGTGATCCACACAGTCAAAGGCTTTGACATAGTCAATAAAGCAGAAATAGATGTTTTTCTGGAACTCTCTTGCTTTTTCAATGATCCAGCGGATGTTGGGCATTTGATCTCTGGTTTCTCTGCTTTTTCTAAAACCAGATTGAACATCAGGAAGTTCACAGTTCATATACTATTGAAGCCTGGCTTGGAGAATTTTGAGCATTACTTTACTAGCATGTGAGATGAGTACAATTGTGTGGTTCTTTGAGCATTCTTTGGCATTGCCTCTCTTTGGGATTGGAACGAAAACTGACCTTTTCCAGTCCTGTGGCCACTGCTGAGTTTTCCAAATGTGCTGGCATATTAAATGCAGCACTTTCACAGCATCATCTCTCAGGATTTGAAATAGCTCTACTGGAATTCCATCACCTCCACTAGCTTTGTTCTTAGTGATGCTTCCTAAGGCCCACTTGACTTCACATTCCAGGATGTCTGGCTCTAGGTGAGTGATCACACCACCGTGATTATCTGTGTCATGAAGATCTTTTTTGCCGGAGCTCTGGCACCCAAGGAATCAGCCTGAAGGGGTGAGTGGTGTCAGCAGACGATGATGTAGTCTCAGGTTCTCTTTTATACTTTGACAAAAGCATTAGGTCAGAGGTTTGACATTTTTAGTTTCCCCTACCCAGATTTACTGTATTTAACTTGTGATCACACTGTAACTCATGCTCCATTCCTCAGTTTATTTCTTATCTTTCTAAATCCTGTTTGCCCCTAGCATCTTAAGATCACTATCTTCTAAAAAGCCGTCGTGTCTGACTCTGTGCGACTGCGTAGACGGCAGCCCACCAGGCTCCCCCATCCCTGGGATTCTCCAGGCAAGAACACTGGAGTGGGTTGCCATTTCCTTCTCCAAAAGGCTTCTAGCTATTTTTAATTATTCCTAAACCCTAAACTCAGCAACCTTCTTTTGCCATAAGTATTTCTTTCACAAGCAGGTCTCAGATAACAATTCTTCCCATGGCCTCAAGCTGCGGCCTACATGCTCTTCTTGGGACATTCTTTGTGAAGATCCTTGAACAAATGTCAATGGTTATTTTATAGATTATTTTCTGGGCACAATGTAGAAGGCTTTGTGCTTTTTCATGCTTCTCTCAAGCACCTTAACATTCTTTCCAGCACCAACTCAACTGAAGGAAGGAAAGAACAAGTCAGAATCACAAAGTCTAACTCCTTCATCCCAGGGCCATGCCTGCGAGATGAGGGGAGGGGGTTGGGGCCGTGCCTCCATTTTGTCAGTAATGCCTAACACGGCTCTCGACACTTTTTTGTACAGTTCTTCTGTGTATTCTTGCCACCTCTTCTTAATATCTTCTGTTTCTGTTAGGTCCATACCATTTCTGTCCTTTATTGAGCCCATCTTTGATGAAATGTTCCCTTTGTATCTAATTTTCTTGAAGAGATCTCCAGTCTTTCCTATTCTATTGTTTTCCACTGTTTTCTTTGCACTGATCACTGAGGAAGGCTTTCTTATCTCTTCTTGCTAGTCTTTGAAACTCTGCATTCAAATAGGTATATCTTTCCTTTTCTCCTTTGTTTTTTGCTTCTCTTCTTTTCACAGCTATTTGTAAGGCCTCCTCAGACAGCCATTTTGCTTTTGAATTTCTTTTTCTTGGGGATGGTCTTGATTCCTGTCTCCTGTACAATGTCACAAACCTCTGTCCATAGTTCTTCAGGCACTCTATCAGATCTTATCCCTTGGATCTATTTGTCACTTCCACTTCTTATTATATTAAGATATAATTGTAAGGGATTTGATTTAGGTCATACCTGAATGGTCTAGTGGTTTTCCCTACTTTCTTCAATATAAGTCTGAATTTGGCAATAAGGAGTTCATGATCTGAGCCACAGTCATCTCCTGGTCTTGTTTTTGCTGACTGTATAGAGCTTCTCCATCTCTGGCTGCAAAGAATATAATCAGTCTGATTTCGGTATTGACCATCTGGTGATGTCCGTGTTTTTCTTTGCACTGATCACTGAGGAAGGCTTTCTTATCTCTTCTTGCTAGTCTTTGGAACTCTGCATTCAAATAGGTATATCTTTCCTTTTCTCCTTTGTTTTTTGCTTCTCTTCTTTTCACAGCTATTTGTAAGGCCTCCTCAGACAGCCATTTTGCTTTTGAATTTCTTTTTCTTGGGGATGGTCTTGATTCCTGTCTCCTGTACAATGTCACAAACCTCTGTCCATAGTTCTTCAGGCACTCTATCAGATCTTATCCCTTGGATCTATTTGTCACTTCCACTTCTTATTATATTAAGATATAATTGTAAGGGATTTGATTTAGGTCATACCTGAATGGTCTAGTGGTTTTCCCTACTTTCTTCAATATAAGTCTGAATTTGGCAATAAGGAGTTCATGATCTGAGCCACAGTCATCTCCTGGTCTTGTTTTTGCTGACTGTATAGAGCTTCTCCATCTCTGGCTGCAAAGAATATAATCAGTCTGATTTCGGTATTGACCATCTGGTGATGTCCGTGTGTAGAGCCTTCTCTTGTGTTTTTGGAAGAGTGTGTTTGGTATGACCAGTGCATTCTCTTGGCAAATGTCTGTTAGCCTTTTCCCTGCTTCATTCTGTACTGCAAGGCCAAATCTGCCTGTTACTCCAGGTGTTTCTTGATTTCCTACTTTTGCATTCCAGTCCCCTATAATGAAAAGGACATCTTTTTGGGGTGTTAGTTCTAGAAGGTCTTGTAGGTCTTCATAGAACCGTTCAACTTCAGGTTCTTCAGCATTACTGGTCAGGGCATAGACTCTATATCCTTACATAAGAACTTTTGTTTTTCTTTTCTTAAAAAAACACCTGCATAGTATTCCAGTGCGTGAATATACCAAGTTTTTTCTTTTTCAAATAAAACTTTTAAAATTTATTTGGCTGTGCCAGGCCTTAGTTGTGGTGCACAGGATCTTAGGTGCAGCATGTGGAATCTAATTCCTTGAGTAGAGATCAAACCTGGGCCCCCTGCATTGGGAGTGCAGACTCTTAGCACCTGGACCACCAGGCAAGTCTCCCCAGGATTTTAAATCAATGTATATTTAACTTGTTTCCAATACTGACTATTATAAGCAATGCTATAGTTAATAATTTTGCATATGTGTGTATACTCACATATATACAAAATTATTAAGTAGGATAATTTCCTAAAAGTTGAAATTGAGAAATCACTTTCTCAAAGAGTATGTGTATTTTAAAAATTGTTTTAATTGAGGGATAACATACATGCAATAAAGTTAACAGTTGTTAAGTACAGAGCTTAATAAATTCTTACATACAGTGTACATTGTCAGGATCCTAGAAGCCTCCATCTTGACCCCTCCTAGTCAATGTCTGGCCCCCCAAAGGTAACTACTATTATAAATTCTATAATCATAGATTAACTTCACCTGTTCTTGATCTTCATATTAATAAAATTATATGGTATGTGGTCTTTTGTGACTGCTTTCTTTTAACTCAACACTATTTAACTCAAGTATGTCTGGTTCATCCATGTTGTGGCATGTATAGTTTCTTGTTTTTCATTGTACATGTCTTTTGATGGAACTTGCCTCCATCTGTCTTGAGTGGAACTTCTGATTCATAGAGTGGCCCTGTGCCTGGTCAAAGAGAAGGCCTATATTTAGGTTCAATGGATACAGTCCAAGTTTTTCAAAGTGGTTCTATCACTTAGAGTTCTGTTGAAAATGCATGAGTGTTCTAGCAGCTCCATAAACCCACCAGTACTTGGTAATTTCCATCTTTTTACGTTTTAGCACTTATCGTGGATGTGTGAAAGTATTTCTTTTTTGCATGGCTCTAATATCATTTGCTTCTGTTCCCATCCAGGGAAAAAGGAATATAAAGAATCTAGGGAATGAAACACCTGCGCGAATGAATCAGTGATTAAATAAATGTTTATTTAATTTACATCTCCAAAAACCTTATTGATTAAATTCAAACACACAGACGGAATTTGGAGTTTTAAAGGGATAGTGCTAAACCTTTTTGTTCTTAAGATACTATACATCTTTCATAATATTTTGATGTCCAATGTATTATTTTTAAACCTAGTGGAAAGATGGTGGATATTTTCGATGATTATGAGGATTCCATTTTGGTGAAAAAATATAAGAAAAGTTTATCAACTATTTTTTGATGTACCTCTGTGTTTGAATCTTCGTTATTTAAAACATATGTCTGTAAAGTCTATACTCAGCTAAAAAAAACAGTATTTCTTTCTGATTTTAATTTTGCATTTCTCTGATGACTCATAGTGTTGACCACTTTTTCCTGTGCTTTGACCAATTGGATATTTTCTCTTGTGAAGTACTTATTTAAGATATTGGTCCATTTTGGTTGGGTTGATTGGTCTTTCTTATTGATTTCTCAGAGAGCTTTATATATTCTGAATAGAAATCCTTTGTCAGATACATGTATTGTAAACATGTTCTACCAATCTTTGACTTGCCTTTCATTCTCTTAATGTTTTCTTGGTTTTTGTTGTTGTTGCTTTTGCTTTTTTTTGATGGAAAGAAATTATTAATTTGAACAAAGTCCAAATTGCAGTCTTTTCTTCTGTGGTTAGTGTTTTTTGCGTGTGTCTTGTACAAGGCAAAGTTGTAACCTCTTTCTGTTGATTGTTCTGTTTCTCTAGCTAATGTAGCCCAGTCCCAGTGACTTCTGGGTGGTAGTTCTGTATATGCTGACTCTTAGGAAGTATGGGTGGGAACTCTTGAAACAGTGGGGTAGCCTCCCCACTGCCAATTTTTTCATATAGGTGATCTGACTTGAATTTCGTATGAATCATCCTTATCCCTTACATGATTAACAATATTGTTTCTGGAGTCACACTGATACAGATTTGAATCCCAGATGTACTACCAACTCCCTGCGTGACTTCAGGAAAATTACTAAACCTCTCTGAATCTCAGGGTCACCATCTGTTAAATGGGGTGTGTATTCATCAGATTTCATTAGGTAAGGCTGTGTAAGAAACCATTTCAAATCTTTAAAAGCAAAGTTTTCTTTTTTTTGCTCATGTGGCTCATTGGGTTTCACATGTCTTTCCTTCCAGAACCCAGGCTGAGGGAGCAGCTCCATCTGGGACAGGGCATACCCATGAGAGAAGAAAAAGATCAAGAGTGCTAGTAGAAATACATAATGGCTCCTAACACAACTGCTCGGATATGGTGAGAGATACTTCTAGTCACATTTTATTGGCCAAAGCAAGTCGCATGATCAAGCCTGACATTCGTAAGGCTGGAAAGGACATTCTTCCTACAGGATGCATTGCAGCCACATAGCAACAGGTGATGATGTATAATCCTTGTTGACCTGAAACTAGACTACCAGGTATTTCTCCAGCAAAAATGGGTTTATTTGGGATCCATAGAGAATTACAATGTGGGGTCTACAACCATGGTGAGCTACTTGCAAGTCCCCAAGGGAAGGAGAATACTTTTATAGAAAAGGAAAGAAAAGTTGGAGGGCTATAGTAAACAAACACCTTTTCATTCGCTGAGTTGTTGTCAGGACAGAAAAGGGATCTTTCTATTTGTTGTTGGGCTGTGCTAGGTCATGACTTGGGAGAGCTCCCCCTCTGGTCTCCCAACTCTATTTAATTCAGGTTTCTGTTTCTCTTAATTTTTTACATTCTTAACAGGCTTTTGTTTCTTAATTTTTTCCATCCTTAACACTCACTTAAAAGCTGGGAACAACAATGCCACCTGAGTTCAGTTCAGTCGCTCAGTCGTGTTCCACTCTTTGCAACCCCATGGACTGCAGCACTCCAGGTTTCCCTGTCCATCACCAACTCCTGGAGCTTGCTCAAACTCATGTCCATCGAGTCGGTGATGCCATTTAACCATGTCNTGGGAACAACAATGCCACCTGAGTTCAGTTCAGTCGCTCAGTCGTGTTCCACTCTTTGCAACCCCATGGACTGCAGCACTCCAGGTTTCCCTGTCCATCACCAACTCCTGGAGCTTGCTCAAACTCATGTCCATCGAGTCGGTGATGCCATTTAACCATGTCATCCTCTGTCATCCCCTTCTCATTCCTTCCAAATTTCCAGCATCAGGGTCTTCTCCAATGAACTGGCTCTTTGCATCAGGTAACTTTGACTAGACGGACCTTTGTCAGTAAAGTAATGTCTTTGCTTTTTAATGTGCTGTCTAAGTTTGTCATAGCTTTATTCCCAAGGAGCAAGCTTCTTTTCATTTCATGGCTGAAGTCGCCTACCACAGAATAATAACAATTCCTTTCTTATGGCAGTTGTGAAAATTAAATGAGGTGAAGCATGTCCGATGCTTAACAGAGTATACTGTGTTATAAGGGCACAATAACTTAACAAGGGCATGCTCAGTCACTTAGTCACGTCCAGCTCTTTGCAACCCTATGAACTGTATGTAGCCTGTTAGGTTACTGTGTCCATGGGGCTTTCCCAGCAAGAATACTGGAGTAGGTAAAAATACGTTTTTGTTTAGTTGCTAAGTTGTGTCCAACTCTTTGAGATCGCATGAACTGTAGCCTGCCAGGCTCCTCTTTCCATGGGATTTCCCAGGTAAGTATACTGGAGTGGGTTGCCATTTCCTTCTCCAGGGGATCTTGACAACCCAGAGATTGAACCCAAGTACTTTGCTGACAACCATATAGTCAAGCTACGGTTTTGTCAGTCTTCATGTACAGATGTAAGAGCTGGGCCATAAAGAAGACTGAGCACTGAAAACTGATGCTTTCAAATTGTGGTGCTGGAGGACTCTTGAGAGTCCCTTGGACTGCAAGGAGAGCAAACCAGTCAGCCCTAAAGGAAATAAGCCCTGAATAATCATTGGAAAGACTGATGCTGAAGCTCCACTACTTTGGCCACTTGATGCAAAGGGTGAACTCACTGGAAAAGACCCTGATGCTGGAAAGACTGAAGACAAATGGAGAAGGCAGTGGCAGAGGATGAGATGGGTAGACAGCATCACCAACTCAACAGATACGAACTTCAGCCGACTCCAGGAGACGGAGAGGGACAGAGGAGCCAGGGATGCTGCAGTCCATGGGGTTGCAGAGTCAGACACAACTTAGTGAATGAACAACAAGCTTAATAAGGGCACAATTACTATTACAGGCTATTATTTCCTGATGCTGAAAATTTTCTGTTTACTGGACTGGACTAATCCTGACAAGAAGAAAAGAAGGAGCTAGAATCACTCCCAATATTTAATTCGGAGACAATAAAACATTGCGCCTAAGGGCACAGGCTTTGTAGTAATGTGGGCTCCTTAATACGGAGCACATGGATCTTAGACAAATTATTTAATCTCTAGGGTCCTTTGGACTATGTTACAGCCTTGTAATTAGGGCCAAATTAGCCAAATCCTACGTACAATGTGACCTCCCCTGTGGTTCAGACAGTAAAGCGTCTGCTGACAATGCGGGAGACCAAGGTTCGATCCCTGGGTCGGGAAGATCCTCCTAGAGAAGGAAATGGCAGCCCACTCCAGTATTCTTGCCTGGAAAATCCCATGGACGGAAGAGCCCGATAGGCTACAGTCCACGGGGTGGCAAAGAGTAAAAAAAAAAAAAAGAATTGAAAGGGGAGTGCATTGAAATCTAACTATAATTGTGATTTTTTTTTCTTGCAGTTTTTCAGTTTTGCTTTCATGTATTTTGAAGTTTTGTTATGAGGTACATAAACATTTAAGATTGTTATGTCCTCTTGATAAATTTTCCCACATACTATAAAATGACCAGGAGGTGAGAATCACTGGGGCCATCTTGAAGGCTGGCTATCATAGTCCTCCCTCTGGCCCTCACTGATTCTTGTCCAACTTATACATGAATATATGTGCAAAATATACTCACACCTCCCCAAAATTGTGTTCCATTACAGTATAAGCTCAAAGTCCACAGTCACATGATCTAAATCAGGTATAACTGAAGTATGGTCCCTCTGTAAGAGTATCTTGACTACAGTTCCTCTCAGTCTTAAGATTGGTGAGCTAAACACAGAAGTTACATCTGGCTTCTATACACACAAAACCTATAATGGCAGGACAGGTATGGGATAACCTCTGTAGGAAATAATGGGGTGTGGGGCACACAAGAGTCACTGAGTCACAAAAATTCTAAAATCCAGTAAGACACTTGTTGGCAAGTCCTTGATTAGGACTCAGATCCTAAGAATAATTCTCTGTGGCTCTTGGCTCCACTCGGAGATTATAGTTGTCCTCACTAAATTATTCTTCACTTTATGTGAAAGTTAGCCTATGTTTGTTAGCTTGCTTCCTGACTGAAGGAGTTTGGGAATTGAAAGGCTTCTTTTCATTTTTTTTCTTACAGTTCAGTCTGGTGGTGGTTCTGTCATCGTGACTTTCTTAAAAACTTGGGCGTCTTCTGTGACTCTTATTAACAAAACTCTCTTGACACAGCCCTCTGCCTTGAATCTCTGCTGAGACTGTTGAGGGCTTGTGCCCTGAAACTTTTTGGAAGTCCCATCATTTAACTGAACCATTCTCTGAGGCACGACCTTAGATCTTTCTAAAGTCTTAACAAAAGATTTTACTGACCCTCAGTTTCATCTTTGTTATTTATTTGGCCATGAGCCACTTGAGGGATCTTAGTCTCCTGAGCAGAGATTGAACCTGGGCCCTCAGCAGTGAGAACATGCGGTCCTAACCACCGGACAGCCAGGGAATTCCCAGATTGCGAATTTCATTAGGCAATTCATATTTTCTACCATCTACATTACTGAAGGCACCAGTGTTGTTAAACTCTCTGCAACTGCATAACAAAGATTTTTTTCCCTCTGAGTTTCCAATAACATTTTCCTCATAGTTATCTAGGTCCCAGTTCAGTTCAGTTCAGTCGCTCAGTCGTGTCCGACTCTTTGCGACCCCATGAATCGCAGCACGCCAGGCCTCCCTATCCATCACCATCTCCCGGAGTTCACTCAGACTCACCTCCATCGAGTCCGTGATGCCATCCAGCCATCTCATCCTCTGTCGTCCCCTTCTCCTCCTGCCCCCAATCCCTCCCAGCATCAGAGTCTTTTCCAATGAGTCAACTCTTCGCATGAGGTGCCCAAAGTACTGGAGTTTCAGCTTTAGCATCATTCCTTCCAAAGAAATCCCAGGGTTGATCTCCTTCAGAATGAACTGGTTGGATCTCCCTGTAGTCCAAGGGACTCTCAAGAGTCTTCTCCAACACCACAGTTCAAAAGCATCGATTCTTCGGCGCTCAGCTTTCTTCACAGTCCAACTTTCACATCCATACATGACCACAGGAAAAACCATAGCCTTGACTAGGCGGACCTTAGTCGGCAAAGTAATGTCTCTGCTTTTGAATATACTATCCAGGTTGGTCATAACTTTTCTACCAAGGAGTAAGCGC